>JARHVA010002077.1:207500-440000 GCA_037957365.1 Torreya grandis
AAATGATCTCAACCCCAGGCATGATTTAGCCATTACCTATTTTAATACTTTTACAGACTGACATTTACATGGACTTTATTGAATTTCAACCAAAATCTAGATGAAAATCAGTTATTTTAGTGGTTATGTATTTTCTCTCTAATTATTCACAGTTTTACACCTTCAAACATAATTTTATATTCTCCACCACCAATCATGCATTTCTTGATCAAATATTTCACTTACATAGGACACTTGCTTTTATTTTTATCAACTATGGTCCATTTTTACCAATAATTTATGGAAATAAAATTTTCACTACTATAACACCCAATTTAAAATGAGCTCTACTCACCATATACAATGAGATGATAAAAAATTCATTAATAAATGATTGGAGACCTATCTACATTGTTTTTCCTCAATTCAACGTCATCATGGGTCAAATGGTTACCATTGTAAAAATGGTGGTACAACTCCACATGCCACATGACCAATAATATGACACCATACAAATATGTATGTGGTCAATGTATTATTCTAATTTCCATGTAGTATATTCAACACTTAGCACACATGGAAATATCTTTTGAACTATTCGCACATAGGGACAAGGTAATAAATATCACTTTAAACATGATTTTGACATGGGGCACATGGTTTTTATCTACATAAAGACTTATAAGAATCCATCCATAAATATGAAAAATCATTAGAAACTAGCACCCACATTTTACAGCCCCTATAAATCTTCCAAAATATTTATCTTATGGCATACATGTTATATCTTTTCCATTCTTCCAAAATGCATCATGTCGTTCATGTATATTATTCCAATAAGGTCAATGGTAAAACTTTAACCCCAAATTAAAATTACTAAGCTTTATACTTGCCATACTATTAATGGATGACAAAAATAAAATCTGAATCTGGTGCAAACTATAGTTATTGCATTAATGAAATAATGAGATATTACAATATTTATAGCCAAATATGTGAATATACATTTGATATTCCAAAAAGACTATTTACCTTCCTACATAGACTATTTATCTACCACTACAAGATAAAATATCTCCTATAATTACTCCTAATATTAACATTATTATATTAAAATAATATGTCATTACCCCCTCAATCTATAGGTGTTATTGATGAGATCAAACATGCCTCTAAAATATTCAAAAACAATATTCCGAATGATTTTTTTCAAGATTTATGTTGGTTTTTCTACAATAGGACATTGCAACAAATTTATACTTACATCTTTCACATAATTTCAAATAAAATGAAATTTGGTGTTGATATGCTTCATTTGGTCATGATATACTAGATTCTTTACAATTTGAATTCTAGATGTGTCATCAACCATGAGAAGTGTTGAAAAACTTATTACTCCTAAAAATATAAAATAACCCTTTAGAGCCACACAAAATCTATGGTTTATTTTGAAGCTATCGTGTATTTTGATTCTATTGAAAAAATTCCCAGTAGTGATTTCTTTTTTAACTTATAACTCACTACTATTATTCCCAAATTCATTAGAAAACTTATAGTAGATTTCCCATCTTCAAAATCACTAGTATAATCAAAATATGAATAGTTATAAGTCTCCTACTCTAAAGCATTTGAGCTGAAAATTATGTGTTCCTTTGAGATATGGAAGGAATTATTTAATGGTTACCTAGTGACTTTGTCTAGGGTTTTGTATGATTTGAGAAATAATGCCAATAAAAAATTAGATATGTAGTTTAGTTGCATTCAAATAGATCATACTTCCAATGAGTGATCTATATTTAGCAACATCTATTGAATATGTGTTATCTTTTTATATCAAATTTATATTTTTTTCCATGGGCATACTAAGACACTTACAATCTATCATTTAAATTTTCCTAGAATTCCACCACTATATATTTTTTGAATGATCAATATATACTTTGATTTTTAAATCATTTCAATACCCAAACAATAATGAAGGTAATCTTGATCTATGATTTCAAAGCCTTTCATCAACTTTTATTTGAATTTTATAGTATGTATTTCATTATTTCCTATGATAAAGAGATCATCCAAATACACCACTAGGAATACAACTATTTTTTCAATTGTTTTGACAAAATGAGTTTAATGTTAAGAATCAAAACATTTTAAGTTCATGTGCAGGATATGCTCAATGAGTTTATCATATCACACATTCAGGATTGGTTTCAAATCATACAATGATTTTTATAATTTTCATATTTTGCTCTCTTGGTCATCTACTATAAAACCTTCATAGTGAGTTAGGCATGCTATTTATTTGAGATCACCATTAAAAAATTATTTTCCTCCTCTATTTAGTGAAATTTCCTTTTTTTGTGAACTACCAAATCCAACATTATTTGATTGGTAGTCCATTTTGTTATTAATGCAAAGGTTTCATTGTATTCAATTCTTTATTAATGAGAAAATTACTTTATCACAATCCTTACTTTTTTTTATTTTAAATTGATCTATTTGCATTGTACTTGTCTCAAAAAACCCACTTGAAGGAAATAGGTTTACAACCAATTGGAGGATCAACCAATTTCCAAGTTCCATTTTTTACATATGCATCATTCTCACTCTTCATTAGGTTTTTTTTCCATGCATCAATCTTTTCAACATTTTTTAAGGAAGTGGGTTTAGAGTCAAAATTAATTTTGACTCCTTATTTTAATATTTGTTGATCCCATTTTGTTATATTTTCATGTGTAATTTAGAAAATAATTGGTGTCTCATTTTTATGATTTGAAACTCTTTCATTTTAAGACATCAAACCATATTTTAATTATTTTTCACTTTATTCTATAGTCAATGTGTCATTTCTAGGAGTCAATAGAGATTCAACTATTTTCCAATGATAAGTCCCCCTTCACTATTTCAATCTTGCATATCAACCTCCTTGAAAACATCAAAATTAGCATATTTATCAATTTTATTCAATTATCAACTAATGCTTGTTGTACCCTTTGTATTCTCATACAAGAAGACAAATCTTAAAATGAAAAATTTATTATTTTTTCAACAATTACCCTATATGCCTTTGAATATTTTGAGTATCTAAAAAGCAATCATTTGTGACTCATGTTAATTTATTTTTATTTTCTTCCTTTGGATCCAAAAGTATGAAGATGTTTCACTAAAAGGAGATGGCCACACCATAATTCATATGGGTTCTTAATTTATAGGGCTACTTATGGTGATCTATTGTAGATGTATACTTTTTTTTGAGTTGTTTATGCCCTAAAATTTAGATTTACCCCTTTAAAGTAAAACATTTTCTAAATCATGTTCATCATAGTTTTGTCTAAATCATGTTCATCATAGTTTTTTTCATTCACTCAACTACTTCATTATATTGAGAAGTGTAAGGGATCATGAGATGCATATTGATTCCATTATATTGGAGATACATTTTAAATACCTTTGACATGAATTCACCACCATTTTCAGTCCCATGTGTCCCATTATGAGATTAGGATTCATTTTCAACCATAGTTCAAATTATTGAAATGTTTCAAAGGATTCTGATATTTTATTCAAAAATATATATCCAAGTAATTATGATATAGTAATCAATTAACAACATGAAGTAATTGTGACCAAAAGTATAAATAATCGGTAAAGAAAATAGATTAGAGTGAACCAAATACAACTCATTCTCATCTTTACATTCTAAATTTTGAAATGGTTTCCTTTTTGGGTTGTCCAATATGGAGTATTCACATTTTTAATTTTTTTGGGCATTGTCATCAAGCCTAAAAAACCATTTTTATGTATTGTGTAGATGTTTTGGTATTGTATGTGACCAAATATATCATGCTAGAGAAGACTTGGTGGCATTCCTTATTCACTAAGATAAGTTAAATTTCTTGGTATTGAGTGTTCGCTGCTAAGTTTTAGATTTTTTCCTTCATCATATCTAGTTAGAATAACTATTTTATCACATTTCATTATGACCTTCACCTCTCTATCATACATTAGAATGGATTGGAATTATTTTTTTATTATCACAAGAGACAATGAGTTTATTTTCAACTGGGAAATGTATAATTCATTTATGATAATGAAGTTTTGAAATCCTTGTGACTTGAGTCAAATTGAATATTTATCTTGAGGTTGGAGACTTTTTTTATTTACAAAAAGAAATTGGACCATAAATTTCTTTGCGAAACTCCTCAAATAAGTTATAAATTCATATGTTGTGTGGCACCAATGTCTATAACCCAAACATTTTCTCAGGTTGAACACTTTTAAGAACTATTTTCTTCATCAAAGATGGAAAGTACACATTCACAAAAAAATTGAGATGAATCTATTTTTGTGTTTATTTTATTCTCATTTTATACTTTTTTTTATACGATTAAATTTTAGCCGATGACATTTTTCCTTTATGGATATCATGACTCTATTTCTTTACACAATGTTTGCAAAATAGATGTTATTTATCATTTTACTTTTCTTGATGCTAACTATTTTTTTAAGATTTTCAACCTCTCCCTTTGTTTTTCTCATTAGCTTTATTATTTCCTACATTCTTGGAAGAATTTCCATTTTGATTAGCATAACAAATTGTTTCTCTCATGAAATTTATTTTTATTATGAATACTTTTTCTCTTTCCTCCATATTATCAACCAATTGATCAAATGTGAGAGTGTTCAATAGATTGTTTGTTAGAAAAAAATCCAAGTAGGTTTAATATGTAGGAAGAAGATCCTTTATCAAGGTGTTCATGTACACATTAAAATTTTGATGTAGTTTCATCAACATCATGTTCAAGTGCATGTATTTTAGAAGCCAAACTCATGGAATATCCATTTTTTTATCTAAATATCATTTAATTTCAACTATAGCTATATAAAATCCAATTCTAAGTGAGAATCATATAGGTCTTCAAAATTTTAAATGATTCTCAAGTAGTTTTTTACCCCTATGTATGACACAAAACCTCTACATCAACTGAGGCCTACATTAAGGCTAATGCTTTTGATTTTTTTCCTTCCAGAATGGTATCTCCTTTCCTTCTTTAGGTTCCATGAGTTGTTCATCCCTATCATAGATGTTAAACAATAGGTCATTGAATATGAGTGGATTCTCCATTTTTCCTGACCATTAAAACTATGTATATTTCTTAGTTAGGGTTGTGCCAATAATAGAATTAATGAAATTAATGTTTATTTTATAAGGAGGCAGAATGCTTCCTTATCACCTTGAAAAGTTCCAATTAATATATAACATCATACTTATATATAAAAACTACCTATATACTCAATCTTCATATATACCCATCGATATGTGAAAGAAAATAATCATTTTTATATACTCACTAGTATGTGAAAGAGATGTTAAAGCATGTGAGAAAATAATGTTATGTGGTACCTAGGCAGTATGTGAAAAATAATTTTTGTATCTACATCACCCACTTAGAAATAATTCCTTGTATGTGTGATTGATAACCCTATATATTCAAAGTATTCTGACTCATTTTTGGAATTTTTATCTAATAATAATCACAAATGGGTAAGGAATGGAATGCAATAATGAAAACTTCCTTATTTCTCCAAGGTAGTTTATAGGGACAATGCCAAAAAAATTATTATTTATATTATATTAGGCTATATGTGTACTTGTCTAATCATGATGACATGACTCATAAATGTGAGTAAGATGTACTATTGATATTGAACATTGTGATTTATTTGTTTGAATGATTTGGTTTTTTCTTTTCTTTTTTAAGTTTCTATAATGGAAAATGATTTCTTTTTTGAAAATGTCTTTTTTTTTTTAACTCAAAGAGGGGTAAATTTACTTATATTTCCCTTGTGGGAATATTCTCCATTAAAATTTCATGCTTTTATTTGATGTAAAAAATCATAAAATAAATTAAATTGACTTATATAAATTACATCATTAGCTTTCCACATGGCTATGGATTCATATGTCATGCCTTAATGTAGCCAAAAAAATATTCTCAATTTTAAACACATATAATGGAACAATGTGGTATAGTATTTGAGTAGAAAAGGAGCTGAAATCATTATCCAAGATGGAAAAAATAATAAAAAAAGATGCTAAACATAGTCCAAACACCATGTAGCATCTAATTTGATCAATTAAATGAGTGAGACATTATCCTATTAGGAAAATGCATTAAAAGGAAGAAAATCCCAGACCTGAAGCACCATTTAGCATCATAAATTTAGTCAATAATCCTCTATAACAACACACATGTCTTAAAAAACAATGAATGCAATCTAGAACATAATCAATATTGTTAAAATTACAATGCAACATGTCTAAAGTGAGTAAGAACACCTCCCTAATAGTTCTACATTGATATTTTGGTATAAAACACCTTCATACAAGTCTGAAAAAATTTCAAACATATATAAAATACCTTAAAATAGTCCAAAAACTAACATATATGCCTTAATATGAAATCAAACTCAACAATATGCAGTCTTTTATCAGTAAAATGAATAAACTTTGAATGTATTTAATTGGTTGAGGATGAAACTTATATCAAAGATAAAAAATGAAAGGGGCGGAGGGGGCGGAGGGAGGCGGCGGGGCGGGGCGGGGCAGGGCAAGGCAGGAGGGGGATGGTGGAATGATTAAGGAAATATGTGCTCTAATGCCAATGTCAGGGTAAGAATGGATGAAAAAATTATAACATAAATTTGGTCCAAACCAAAGTTATTACATTAATCAATGAATGAGAGATTACAATATTTATATCCAAATATCTAAGTATAAATATCAAATTACATGAAGACTCTTCACCTTCCTACTTAGATAATTTATCTACCATTACGAGAAAACATAACTCATAGTATTAACATTATCATATTATAATAATCTTATTCAAATGATATATCCTCTTGTAACATGACTATATCCTAGAACTCAATCACACTAACTTCAAACAACACTATCACATAGCTTCTAAATAATGGTGTGATTTAAAACTAGAAAACACAATGTGGGAAACCTTGTTTCAATTAGAATTACAATTTCCTCATCTCAAGCGTTGAGGACAAAGTTTTTTCAAGGGAGTTGACATGTTAGGACCCCCTTCATCCTAACTCTTTTCCTTTTTAGTAGGTGTTATTAATAAAATATTGTATACATGTGATTTCTAACTCGTTTCATTCTCTATTTGTAATTATCCCATGTGTATGGAAATCAATAGTTGTATTGAGTATACAAGTTTAATTAAAGAGTTTTTGTAAAAACTATGTATTAAATAAATAGTATGTTTTTTGGAAGTACTGCGTGTGAAAATTTTATCAATATTCCTTGGTGTCTGCTATGTTTATCTATTTAAGATAGTGAAATTTTGTTGTTCACTTGCAATCAAGCTTCCTAAGGATGGATCATAGATTTTGATCCGAAATATCAATTCAAAAAGTTTCACATAGTATTTCAAAAAAACATATTATCTAGTCATTATAGACTGTGAAAGCGTAAAATCTCTTATCTATTAAATATTTTGTATTGAGTCATGGTCAAAGAAGGTTGTCCCTCGAAAAGGGTTGAAATAATTTTTAGTGTGATTATGATATTTCAATACTGTATGTTAATCTTCATTTAGTATTCATGCATATTTTATATGTTTTTATTATTAGATTAATCTGTGTAGGTAGGTTCCTAACACTATATATTGTAAAGAGGTGTATTACATTTTATTCTTTTTATTGAATAGAAGTATCATTATTTTTTAATCTCTTTGCATCTGAATGTGTAATCAACATTCCATAACTTGTTTAGATTCCTTTGCATATTCTACATATCTATAACTCTATCTAAATAAATATGTCTAGTTTAAATAGTTATAGTTTTATTCATCATGAACTTCTTGGATATCACACAAATCACCTCTCCTCTAAGTTGGAGTCATATTAATCTAAATTTGGGTTGATGTCATATTCCATGAACGCCGTCCATAATACAAACTCAAGCATCATTCACTCTCACACACACATATAATTATAATTCCCTCTACATCCATAATAACATGTCTATCACATTTTAAATGTAATTAATAATCTAAATTAAATAATATTTTCTATTTATAAATTAAAATATTTATATTTTATTAAATATTAAATTTTAAATAATAAAAAATAAATATTTATATAAATTTTCATCATAAGACAATGCACAAATATATATGTTTGATTCCCTCTACATCATGAACTTCTTGGATATCACACAAATCACCTCTCCTCTAAGTTAGAGTCATATTAATCTATATTTGGGTTGATGCCATATTCCATGAACTCCGTCCATAATACAAACTCGAGCATCATTCACTCTCACACACACATATAATTATAATTCCCTCTACATCCATAATAACATGTCTATCACATTTTAGATGTAATTAATAATCTAAATTAAATAATATTTTCTATTTATAAATTAAAATATATATATTTTATTAAATATTAAATTTTAAATAATAAAATATAAATATTTATATAACTTTTCATCATAAGACAATGCACAAATATATATGTTTGATTCCCTCTACATCCATATTAACATATCTATCACATTTTAGATAAAATTAATAATTTAAATTAACTAATATTTTTTATTTATAAATTAAAATATTTATATTTTATTAAATATAATTTTTCATCATAAAGGATTCCACAAATACATATGCCCTTTACAGTGAAATAATGACTAACCAAAACAATTTTGTAGGCATATAATACCATACAAGTCATTTAGCGTTCCCAACAGTTCTATTTAAATATGTTTATGTTTTTTTAATTTAAAAGCATGCATTATATTTATATAAATTAAAAATATATTATATGTTCGATGGCGGTATAAGATCACACCACAAATTGAAAATAAAATAGAGTTAAAAGCAAATCCCCTAAGTATTTTGTATTGGTTAGCAGATTGTTATCAGTTTAGATACTTTTAGCGGTTTTTAGTGTACTTGATGTGGATCTTAGGAGCTTTGCTGTCCCGAACAGTTACTGTTTTGTCATTTTAAAAACAGTCAAAATTTGTTTACAGTTTATACCATTTTGGTCGCATTAAGTTCAAATATGAAAAAAGTATTAAGCCTATTATTGCGCCAGCAGATTTGGTTTTAGTATCCCACTTTGATTTAGATATAACCTAAACTGAAAAAAACATCATGATAACTGCAAATCCAATTTAATTGTTTCCAAAAAAAATTCAAATTCAATGACAAGAGTACCTAAACCCGGACTGTAATTTTTATTTTTTATACAAAATTTCAAGGGCTGAACAGTGAAACCTTTCAGAAATTAAGCGTCTCTTACATGACCTGTCCCCTGTGCCTGAATAACAGTGACGTCTGAATTTATTCTGATATGCTTCTGTTGAGTTACTTGTCTGATCAAACGAGGCTGCTCCTTCTTTCATCTCTTATCCAAACAAGCTCGTCCACCACTTGTTTCATTGACGGCCTCATCCTGCCTTCCACTTAGAGACATTTGCTTGCTAACTTTGCCATCTTCTCCATCTCTGTCAGGTTTTTGTCCTCCATTATCTTGCAATCTAAGATGTCGGTCAGACGGTTGTTACTCATTCTGGACAGAAAAAGCCCGGATAAAGCGCATTCATCTCTAGGCCTTTCTAGAGAAAACGCTGTCAAACCTGTAAGAAGTTCTACGAGCACTACTCCAAAGCCGTAAACATCACTCTTCTCCGTAAGCTGGAATGTTTGCAAGTACTGAGGATCCATGTAACCCTGGGTGCCCATCACGCTTGTGGTGAGATGTGTATCACCCGCAGAAAGTAGACGGGAAATCCCAAAGTCTGCAATCTTTGGAATGAATTTCATGTCCAAAAGAATGTTGCTGGTTTTTACATCGCGGTGGAATATAGGCTTAACTGCTGCTGAATGCAGATATGCCAAAGCCCCTGCCGCCTCTATGGCAATTTGCAGGCGTGTTTCTCAATGCAAATACTCGTCCGAGTGCAGATGTTCAAATAGCGTCCCGTTTGGAACAAATTCGTACACCAGTAATGAATTGAGTTTCAAGACAGCACCCAAATAATCTTACCACATTTCTATGATTAACTTGAGAGAGAATAATAACTTCGTTGATAAACTGTTTGTCATCTAGCATATCGGAAATTTCCTTGGACTTTTTAATTGCCACAACAGTATCATCCGACAGTATGCCTTTGTATACAGTGCTGTACCCACCGCTTCCTAGTTTCATATCTTCTGAGTAATTGACTGAAGCTTTTTGGAGCTCCTTAGCGGAAAATAGTCTGAGACTTTCTCTACCTCCATTGGAGGTTATATATTGCTGCAGCTGTATCCCGCCATTGTGTAGGAAATATTTGGCCTTGGCAAGCTTCCAATGTCGTTTTCTTTGCCACCAAAACAATCCAAACACTACCAAAGAAACTCCAACAAGTGAAGAAGTTGACTCTGTGTCTCAAGAATACAATTCTCGTTATAAGTCATATATGTTTTCAACTAAATAGTGTAAAGCTTAAACAACAAGTGCGTTAATGGTGACTGGTGTTAACACAGACTATTCAACACTTTTATGTGTGAGTGAATGTTAAATCTTATTTATTGTAACATCATTCAAAGTGAACGTATATAATGAGGCTAGATAATCACCTATGATTGCCGTAGCGAAGGCATTATCTGAGATTGTGACTTGGCATCCTGTGCCGTTCGGAAAGCCATCACCGACATAACCATTTGCACATGAACAATTGTAAGACCCTGGCAAATTATGACATATGCCTTTCCGCGTGTCAACACAGTCATTAGCATGGCTGCATTCATCCACGTCTGTACATTCATGAATAAAAAATTTAGTGGGTTCGAGTTTATTAGATTAAACTAGGAGGAGGTTAAGAGAAAAAAAAAAAATAGAAAATTGAGAGTTTCATACTTAAAAAATAAGAATATAGAATATGTTGGCAGACGTGGATTCCAAGTCAACAAACCGTCCAATCTTTCCTGCCACCTCACATCCCGGTACAGCTGTGCCATCGCCAACTCCCACTTAACTTCTGTCAGGTTTTAATGTTTTAAAACATTTAATGATTTTAATGCCTATCTGTGTCTTTGTCTGTGTAGCCGCCTCTAGAACTTCGTGGCGAAGCTAACCAAATAGGGGCTTGTATAGTCGTCGACGTCTTCTTTTCGGATTCATGCCTCACAAGAGTGATATCAGAGCTTGATAAGTCTTGAGGTTGTTTGGGGAAGGTAGAAACTTATTCGAATAAGATCAGAGAAGAAAATAATGTGGAGAGCCGAAGCTGTAACAAAAACCATGGTAGGTGTGAGTGGAAGTATTACCCAGCCTCAAATACCAGTGTTTAATGGAGAAAATTATGACTTTTGGAGCATAAAAATGAAGACCCTAATCTGCTCCCAAGGTGTTTGTTACTTCGATGAAAATGGGTTGCGTAAGCCGGCTAACCGGCAAGCATATTAAGCCCTTTCACAACGAGACAAGGAGATGTTGAAGAAAAACAAGAAAAATGAAACCAAAGCTCTGTTTTTTATTTAACAAGCCATGGAGGAGTCAATTATTTCTCGAGTTGCAACAGCTATAAAGTCAAAATAAGTTTGGAAAAATATATAGACTGTATACCAGGACACTAACAAGGTTAAAATAATGAAACTACAAATACTTATAGAGGATTTCAAAAATTTGCAAATGGAGTCTAAGACAAAAGATTCATTTTTCACTCATGCCATGGGAGTTGCAAACCAAATAAAGATTCATGGGGAGACTGTTGAAGATTTGAACGTTGTAGAAAAGATTATGATAAGTTTGCCAGCAAAATTTGACTCAATAATAGTGGCCATTGAAGAGTCTAGTGATCTAACACAACTGTCAGTGGATGAATTGATGGGATCACTTTTATCACATGAACAAAGATTAAATCATTCTAGATCAACTTCACTAGAAAATGCATTCAAAGCACAATTCTCAATTAGTAGAGCAAGAGGAAGATCAAACTACAACATAGTTAGAGGTCGTTTCTCGAAAAGAGGAAGAAGAAAAACTAATCAATTTGTTAATAGAACACTAACATTAAGCCCACATACATTCTTCATACTATTAAGAGATAGAGGCAACAACCACTTTCACAATTATAATCAAGGAGAAATGTATGCCAAATCAAATATTTAGTGTCATTATTGTAATAAATTTAGGCACTTACATCTAAATGTAGGAAGAAACATTATGATATGAGTAAATAGAAAGTAAATATTATTAAAAATAATAAATCAAGTAGTACTAATCAAACTTCAATGTTGATAACTTGTAATGTGGCACAAGAGAGTTCAAAAGATGTATAGTTTTTAGATAGTAGTTGTAACAATCATATGATAGGAAGTAAGGAATTATTGCAAACCATAGATGACTCAGTGAAGTCAAAGCTAAAGTTAGAGAATGATCACTGAGTATCGGTCATGGGAAAGGATCAATCAACATTAGAATAAAACAAGGAAAAAAGAAAGATATCTCTAAGGTATATTATATTCCTAGACTACAACATAACCTTATAAGCATAGGTGGATTAGTGCAAAAAGGATACATGATATACTTTGAGAGTGGCAAGTGTGTGATTTTGGATAAGAAACCTCACAATAGGCTAATTAAAAAAGTGGGGATGAAAAGAAACATGATGTTTCATCTTAAGATTCAAAGTGAAGTGTTTTTCTAACCTCAAATTTCACAACTAATTGTTGAAACAACTTTTAAAGTTCATACAAGAATCAATCATAGTTATGGCACTTGAGATTTGGTCATTTGAAATTTAGTAGTTTGCAATTATTGCATAAGATTAAAATTGTGAATGGATTGCCACTAATAGAATAGTCTAAAATAGCATGTGAAAGTTGCATACTAGAGAAATAACATAGACAAAAATTTCCAATAGGAAAATCTTATAGAGCAAGGTCTCCACTTGAGATAATTCTTTCATATCTTTGTGGACCAATGCAAACATGATCAATTGGTGGAAGTCTATATTTCCTAACTTTCATTGATGAGTTCGATAGAAAATTACAGTTGAATTTATTAAAACATAAATCTGATCTCCTTGCTATTTTAAAGGATTTTAAGGCTAAGTTGAGAAATAAACAACCACTATATTAAGGAGTTGAGATCCAACCAAGGAGGAGAATACATGTCCAATGAATTTATGAATTTTTGTAAATCCAATGGGATTGAGAATTAGTTTAAAACTAGATATATGCCTCAATAGAATGGTGTAGTTGAAAGGAAAAATAAGACAATTATGGAAATGGCCTGAATCATGATAAAGGCCAAGCATCTACCAAATGAATATTGGGCTGAAGTTAATGCATGCGTAGTATATATATTCAATAGATGTCCAAAAAAATTTATGGGAAATAAAATACCATAAGAAGATTGGAGTGGAAAGAAGCATAGTATCACACACTTAAGAGTCTTTGAATGCGTAACATACTCATTGGTTCCTCAAGAATTGACAAAGAAGTTAGATGATAGAGGTGAGAAGTTCATCTTTATGAGGTATAGTAAATACTCTAAAACATATAAGTTATACAATATGGTTAGGAAAAAGATAATAAACAACTGAGATGTATAATTCATTGAAGAAGAAGTATGAGATGGAAGCATAGATAAAACCACTACAATTACAACTAGTAGTCCATGTGAGAATTAGGATAACAATATTTAAAATGTTAACCTACTCAACAAGTGAATGTTAAAAAAAATCCTTCTAAAATATCCAAAACTCCCACTCCATCTACTCTAACAAGAATTCATAGCAATGAATCATCTAACCCAACTCTTGCATCATTAAGATGGTATTTTAGAGACACTTCAAAAAGATAGGTAATTTGAAGGATATTTATGATGGGTCTCAAGGAGTTCAAAATGTTGATTTATATTTTGATTTTGTATTTGTATCACAAGATGATCCAATATGTTTTGAGGATGTAAAAAGGATGACAAATGAATTGTACCTATAGATGAAGAAATGCAATCACTAAAAAAGAATCAAACATGGGATCTTGTTGAGCTTCCTGAAGGAAAGGATGCAATTGAAGTGAAATAGATTTATAAGACTAGGTTTAATGCTGATGGGAAAATTGAGAAACACAAAGCAATATTAATGGGTAAGGGATTCATAAAATAGATTGAGATAGACTACAATGAAACATTTACACAAGTGGCTAGATTAGACACTGTTAGAATTATGTTGTCCATTACTTCTCAAAATAATTGGAAGGTCTATGAAATTAACATTAAAATAACATTCTTGAATGGTATTTTAGAAGAAGAAGTTTATATACAAAAACCACCTAATTATGAAGTTTTGAGACAAGAGAATAAGGTCTATAGACTAAAAAAAATCCTTACATGGATTGAAGCAAGATCCTAGATCCTGGAATAGTAAGATTTGCCTCTTATTTTGTAAAGAATGGGTTTAGAAAGTGTGGTAATGGACCAAATTTGTATTTAAAGTAAATGATGAAGGATAGATTTTGATAGTTTTCTTGTATATGGATGACTTGATATTTACTAGTAACTTGTCAAATTGAATCTTTTAAGATAGTTATGAAATTAGAATTTGATATAACTGATTTGGGAATGATGAGATACTTTCATAGCATAGAGGTGAGTTAATTGAAACAAAGTATTTTCATGAGTCAAATTAAGTATGCTAAAGACTTGTTGAAAAGGTTTAAGATAATGAATGTGAATTCAGCTCCAACATTGGTAGCAATGGGTTTAAAGCTTAGCAAACATGACAAAAGTTCAAATGTTGATCTAATGTTATTCAAAAGATTAGTGGGCATTGTTATGTATATAAATACCACAAGATCAAATATCATGTATGGCATTCATTTTATCTTAATATTCATAGAAACACCAAAATAATCAAATTTGAAAGTATAAAAAAGAATATTCAGGTAGTAAGAATTTTAGTATTTGTATACATATTCTAAATTTTTTGAATTAATTGGTCATACAGAGAGTGATTGGGGATATTGTATGGATGATAGAAAAAACACTTCTGGATATATTGTTCATCTCAAATTGGGTCGTATCCCTTGGGCTTTAAAAAAGCATCCTATAGTCACACTTTCAATAGTCAAAGTAGAATATTTTATAGCTACATCAATAGCTTACCAAGGTGTTTGATTGTGAAGGATTTCATTAGATTTGAAATATACTCAAAAAAAGGCTACAAAGATATACTGTGATAACAATTCAATGATTGCATTGTCAGAAATCCATGTCTTTCATAAGTGTAGAAAGTATATTGACAGTAGATATCAATTTATTCACAAATTTGTGAACAATGGTGAAATATTTCTTTAGTTTTGTAAATATGAAGAACATCTTATAGACATTTTTACAAAACCACTTTCAAAGAATGTGTTTGAGCATCTCTAGATAAGTACAAGTATAATTGATATTCATGGTAGTAAATATTAAGGAAGAGTGTTAGCAGATGTGAATTCTAAGTTAGAAAACAGTCTAATCTTTCATACCACCGCACCTCACACTATCGTTGTGCCATCACCAACTTGCAATTAACTTCTATCAATTTTTAATTTTTTAGAACATTGAAAATATTTTTGAATTCTCCTATTCATAGATATGTACATGGATAACATTTAATAATTGCAATGCCTATCTCTTTGGCTTTATCTCTCTCTAGCCACCTCTAGAATCTATGCAGTGAAACTAACCAAAAATAGACTTATATACTCTATTTTAATAAGCATATGCAAGAAGAGTAGAGCGAAGCTATGTTGATTTGATATCACAAAAAATTATCTTTTGTATGATTTAGAGTATCGAAGGTCACTGTTTTTTCAATAGTGTTGAGCTACAACTCATATGGACCAGCTAGGACTCGAAACTAAGACCTTTCATTTGCTGTTGGAGTGCTCCACCAACTGAGCTACTGGCCCCTCTATGGCCAGCCCATTGTTGGTCCGGGTGTGGCTTATTTCCAACACCCCCCCCCTTAAGCCACACTACAGGGGCTTGGGGTTCCTACCCTGGCTCTGATACCACATGTTGATATATAGCTCATATGGACCAGTTAGGAGTAGCACCTAGGACCTTCCATTTGCTGCTAGAGTGCTCTACCAACTGAACTACTGGTGCCTCTTTATGGCCAGCCCATCATTGGTCCGGGTGAAGCTTATTTCTAACAAATAGAAATCTAATATCTTGCATATATTTCATGTTGTTGGTCTATTCTATGCATTTCTTGTATAGCATTGTTTTGCTGTAGCATTTTATTAAGTATAAATATGTTTTGTTTGTAATCTGTCTATATAAATCTGTTATTGCCTGCTCACGTACAGAAAAGAGCCGAATCTCTTCTTTGCCATGGATTGTTACAACTTTTTTTTTTTGGTGTGTTTAATAGTAATATTACTGATACCTAAACAATATATATTGTATAATATTCGATCTGTTTACCGAGATTTTTTTCGATCTTCTTATTCTAATTTTGGATACATTTTCAAGGGATTAAAAATTGAAACAACAAACTTTATTTTATATTCTTAATATTAGAATCCAGATCCATTTTCAAGGGAATAGGGATTGAAACAACTAATCTTAGTCTTTAAATCCAAAAATACAGATGAATCCAACAGAATATTATGCATTATTACACTGCAAATAAACCAAGCTTGTATGCATTCATATATATACTAATCGATCTACCTGTGCAACCTGTGCCGTTCGAGTAACCATTTCCTTCGTATCCAGAAGAGCATCTGCACAAGTGTCCCTGAGCTGCCATCCCATCGAAGCATTCGGCCGCGACGGCGCAAGAGTAATTGGGTGTTCCTTGAGCGGCTGAGCAATTTTCATGGCCGATACTCCACTCAAGGCGGAGGCCATAACGACCCCTCGAAAAGAAGCATTTTTCCCCTTCGTGTAGCGTCCACGTATTTGGATCTACTATAGTAGAGAACCCACAAGTTTCTGCGTGATTCTCCTTAAATAATCCTCCGCCCGTGAAATTTATAGACTTCCAATTACCTAGAATGATAGCTTCACAACAGCTATAGCAATTGCAATATTCTGGATCAATTGGATTCATACATGCAGATTGACATCTGCTCACCGACGAGTTCGAGTTCGGGACGCCAAAAGAACCCATTGAATTGCAGCCAATGACTATGAATATGTTGAGTGCAGAAATGGTGAAAGGTCCGTCTACAGGTAGACTGAAGAGTATGGATGCATTGTCTGTTTCGTTGCAGGACATCGCTTTAAGAGAAGTCGAATTTATGATGAGATGGCCGCGATAATCAATGTGCAGAATTTCGAAATCCCCTACAGGGGTGGCAAGAAATGGAACAGGCTCCCCGCTAAAATTCGTAATTGCCTTACACTTAATCTGAAAACCAGCGTACCCACAGGCAGGATCCTCAATCCAAAAAGGGTAACTCAGACTGGTCGATCCACACCTTTGAGGAAGGCATTTTGCAGCTGCAAAATCCACTAAACACAACCAAATGAAAAGTCCACCGATTGCCTCCAAATCCATTTGCATCTGTGACAATATGCTTTTTGAAGCCATGAACACACAAAAGAGAAATGACCCGAGAGTGAACAACATATGAAAAACAGCCCCTATTCAATTATTTAAATCAACACTACTCCCGGATGGCTTAGCGGCTGCATGGTGCCATCCTTTCCGCAATAAACCATAAAATACGCACAACCCGCATTAAATGAGGAAGCACTCTCTGGCTTAATAGCCAGAGACATCCTTGACCTGACCAAATGTTATTCGGTACAGAAGTTAACATACCTGGAAGTTGCAATTGGGATCAAATTTGAAGCTTAAACGACGAGGACCCCGCTTAGGCTATGGTCCCATGGACAAGGGGTTTGTAAAATTTTCGAGCCTGTGTAAATGAGAAAACAGGTGAAAAATTGTTGGAATTATACGTAACTAAGGTCCACATATTTTTAAAAATTAAAAACCATTCAAGTTAATATGTTGAAAAAATATCCCGTGCTAGTGGGGAATGTGAGGGTCCTAGTTTATATAAAAATTATGTTTTATTTTTATAGTTGTATTGTTTCAAACTCCATGGATCCATCTTACCCCAAAAAATAAGAGCTTAAGCTTCTTTCATGGGATTGCATCTTTAGCTTTTTTTTTAATGTTATTTTTTCACTTCCAAGTTTGAAGTCCACGAATAGTGTATATCTTCTTGACAATTTGCTTTTCAAAGGTGGGGGCAAAGGGGAAGGGTTGTCATGTGGGGCCTTTTTATACTTGAAAATTTGTTGATCATCTATGTTTGTTTTTTCATAGATCATCCAAGGTCTTGTAGAGTATTAATCATGTTTAACAAATAAAAGGAAACTTACAATTATAATGTTAACATATCATTTAGATTGAAGATTTAATTACTTATTTCTTAGATTATCAAAGGTCTTGTATAGTATTAATCATGTACAATAAATAAAAGGAAACTTACAATTATATTGTTAACATATCATTTAGATTGGAGATTTAACTACTTATTCAAGATATAATAATAGAATATTGAGATTTTTATTATGAGTATATATATATATATATATATATATATATATATATATATTCTCATAATGAAAATCTCAATATTCTATTATTATATCTTGAATAAGTAGTTAAATCTCCAATCTAAATGATATGTTAACAATATCATTGTAAGTTTCCTTTTATTTATTGTGCATATATATATATATATATATATATATATATATATATATATATATATATATATATATATATATATATATATATATATGCGTATCAATTTACAATAAAAAAATAAAGATAATGTTTTTCCAAATAGTGAAATAAGGAAATTGTGACATTAAAGAAATGGGTAAAATGTTTGTATAAGGGAGATCTAACATGTAACATTATATATATATATATATATATAATCTAGTGGTCAAAAATATTAAAAATTGATAAAATAAAAAATTTTACAAGAAATAACTAAATAAAATAGTAAAAGTAATGAAATAGACAATTTTGGGTAGAATCATATAATTTTGAGAGTGCATTAGTGGTCGAGATGTGTTATCTCAACTCTGTGTGAAATCTCAAGTGATGAATGTGCAAGAACTGATTCAACCCCTAATCTTTTGTTGCCGAATATGGCCTAGGTGGATTCATACATCGAATATTATTTTTATAAGATGCTAACGACTTTGTATAATGTCGTTGAATCTCTAATGTGCATATTTTTATATTATGTATTTTTCTATGTTGTTTTGTAGAATGATGTCATATGGTGTTTTTCTATATATTTACTTGATTTGTGGAAAGAATTATTTAATTTGATTTTATTTATTTTATCAACCTAATGCACTATAAAACACTTGAAAAAAAGGGAAGAAGTAGTTGGGTTGGGAAACCACAAGTGAGTTAAAACTACATATCTAACACACTAACATTCTACTACATATAGTCCTTGTGTATTTTGAATAGATAATTCAAGAGAGGATAAAATCTATTCTTCTTAAATTGAGATGCAACTATGTTCACATTTGCCTATCCTTATTTTGGTAAAGGATGCAAATATAATCTTTTATGTAAGTTCTTAAGTAGTGATAAAATAATGTACAATTTACCTAGACTTGAGTATCCATGTGATTTGTAACTAGAAATTTCTTAATACTTATTATTCAAATGCCACTAGATGATTTGTATATATAGACTTCTTGGTTTGAATTAAGACCTTTTGACATATGAGATAATCAAATAAAAGACAAAGAGTTAATATTCACAAACATAAACATTGAAAGGACGTGAGAAATGATAAAAAGGCCCACAAAATGAAAAAGGAAAAATTTGGTAGGCTCCAAAATCCATCTAGGGCACGTTCGATGAGAATATCAATTTTTTTGCAAACGAAACAAAATCAGGGAATAAACACAAAATAGAGAAAATAGGTCTGGCTGCAAAAAAAATATAGAAAAGGAAAGAGAAGAAAAAAATACCATGGAATGACAAAATACGAAGGACAAGGACAAAAAAACACAAACAAATGCCAATAAGACCCTTATTTGAAAAAATGGTCCATATGAAAAAATAGTACTAAAAACATTGTAATAAAAAGCCTTGTACCAAAATTAGATATCTATGAATAGTAAATATCATCCATGTAAAATAATAATAATATCACAAGACTCAACACAATTATAGAATCCACCATTATATTTACATCTATAAAATTCATTAAAAATCATGTATTGTGCCATTTACAATGATCGCCATGGAAGGTCAAGCTTTATATATGAGCCTCAAGGGTTACACCTTATTATCATTCAAACCTTAACTCCAATTTTTTTATAAAAAATTAACTCAATAACTCCTAATATACAATCCAACATTATTTGTCAAATGAGAGGCAAAGTCCTCATTTATACTTTTCCTAGACCCCCTTGGATTCCTACCATTTTTCACCAAGTCGATACATTTTATAATTATCATTCCAACTTTCTATGCATCTTAATATATTAATTTCTATATGTATCCACCTATTTTCCTATTAGAACACTTCTTTGGTATATTGGAAAATTCTTGCTTAACTTGAGTCAATCCCTTGCAATCAACGTCTTTCTTATAAGGATAAATTCCATGTGTCAAATTCTCATTCCTTATGTTTCCTTCTTCAGGTGTGTCTCTTTATTAGATGTGTGTTCATTATAACTTGTGCATTATGCATCATGGTGTATGCAAAAACTTCATCTTTATACATGCATGGTATTTGAATATATACATTTTTTGATATTGTAGATACCAAAATATGGTATTATATACTTGATAATGTTAGTTTTGACATACATTTTCCCTACATGACTTGTGTGTACATATATGACTCTATATCTCCATTCTCTCACATCCTCTTTCTAGATATGGGTCCAATCCTTATAAATTATTTCTAGTAACCTATAGGAACTCTATGAGTCAATGCAAAAATGATAAACTATCAAACCCATACATCTTCAAATCATCATATCAGTGTTCTTATCTCCTAGATAGAACCATAAAATTAGATAGTACCATCTAAATTCTAAGGACTCATCCTTCACCCAACAATGGTCATATTTCACAATCCAATCATTTCCACGGGTTGACCAAGTCACATATCATGTCAGTGGTGTGATAAATAGAAATGAGATTAATCTTATTAAATCATCCAAAATTTATCAATAATGCTACCACACATTGAGAAAAACTACACTATTCCTCAAACATTTCAATTAAATCACTAGTAGTCATAAGCCAATTTTTAAAGCATACAAATCCAAGTCCAATGAAAGCATTTTCAAATGTTCAAATATACACCAATACATGCATTCATATAGTAAAGAATCATAATTACACACTCAATTCAAATGAAACATATATGGGTGGCTTGACTTCCCTCTTAAGAGTATTTAATACATAGGCAATAGTAAGTCATCAAAGTGTGTGGTTAGGGCCAAGCCATCCCATTACACTCCCCGATCATTTTTATAGGTTTTTCATTATAAGTGAAACTATAGATTTAAATGAAGGAAATGGATTTTTAAATGTTCCAGACATGATTAGACCTCAAAATCGTATACAACACTGAAATATAACTATGTGCCCCTCCCTATACCTAAATAGAAGAGATAAATATTCAAGGATAAGACCATCTAGTTTGGAACATAGTGTTATATGATAACAACCTATGGATGAAGGTACCATCTCAACATAGACATAGATTCAAAACATCACTAGGTGAATCATAGTCTTATTTTCTACCTCTCTAGTTATTTTCCACTTGTCTTAATCCTACAAAATACATGATAAATTTATGTATCTTGTCATCTTTTTTGTACTTTTTATAATTAGTAAGTGACCTTATCAAATAAATTACAACCTATTACATTAAGATTCATGTTCAATTGTCTTATCTTATAATGTGAATTATATTATAGCTTTTATCTTAATTAGGGTTAAAAAGTAATCCAAATTAGGGAAAAACATATTGGTGAACCTGAGTATTGATCATACATTTCCAATATCTAGGCTTCCATTAGGTTTTCATCCTTATTTTTCTCATTTTCAAATTTTAGTCTTAGGTTTTCATATTTGATTTCTTATTTCTCCATATAAGTGATATTATTTTGGCTTCACCTAGAATGGATAATAATTCAAAGAACGTTTCCTCTTATTGTGATGATGCAATTATTCATGAATATGTCCAAAGATATGATTATGTTGAAATGCCTCATTAGAACATCTTAATAAATATAATCAAGATACTCATGAAGGCCAATAATTTATTTATACTAATGAGCTTAATGGTTTGTATTTTAACCAGTTGAAAGCCTTATCCAATTTTCCACATTGAATTCCCCAAAATCCTCAAGAATTAGATAGGAGCTAAAATTTAATCCTAGCATCCAAAGATACACACAATTATAGGATTTATACATCTAAGGCACAACAAAAAGAGCCATTTAAAAATTACAGTCAACCCTTTTAAGTTACCAATCCAACCACAAGTGTCCTAACCACTACCATGATATTATTATTACATCTATATCTACAATTACATCTATGATGTTTACCTAATGTATGGGGGACACAAACACTTCCAACAAATTTATATGCCTATTTCTACATATCCAAACCATTACAATCCTACAGTGGCTATGCATATTATGTACTCAAGCTCACATACTAAGCATTCCATAGTGTATTATTTTATATTTATAAGTTAAGGTGTTGCACTTAGAGAAAGGTACTTCTATAGCTAGTCATTCAATGGATTTGCATAATTAATTCAATAATCCATTATCCGATGAGATATAAGTCTACCCTTTACTGATATATTTTTTGGCTCCTAATCTATGATTTTATGATGGAAAAGATTATCCATAACAACACCCACAATTCTTCCACATAACATAATTTTAGTATGAAATCAAAAATCTGTTATTAACCAAATTATCTCTAATAAGTCTCAAGGACTATGCATTGAGGTGGTTTTATGACCTCCCTCCTAAATTAGATAGAGCATTCCTTATTTTGTAAAATCAATTCATAGAACACTTTTCCATGAACATTTATGATAAACTATCTTATGTGAAAACTTCCAAACATAAACAAGGGTATAATAAGCCAATCAAGGAGTATGTAATCTAGTATAAGACTATATTGGCCAAGATGACAAATTGTATGGCAGAAAATTAGTTATAAGATATCTCCAAGAAAAAATTTCTTTCACCACTCCATGAATGTATAATGTTTAATAATTTCAAGTATTTTAATGAGTTATGTCATAGAGTGCAAGACCAAGAAGTCAAGATCATAGGTTTAAACAAATTTAAGTATGCACCCAATGCTCCATCTACTCTTAAAGTAAAGTTTCAAAGAAAATAAAGATATAACTTATAATATAATGAAATCATGAATGAGGCCAAGATAATGGTTAATATAATAGCATGACCTAAAAATCATATTCTCTTATCCATTCAATGAAAGACATAGTTTTCACAATTTCCCCAACTACCTCATGTATTTTTATAAAATCTACTTGAGTGAAACCTCCTATCTTTGCCTACACCAAAAGAATTATGATAAAAATGTATACCATAACTATCATCAAGCTCCAAGACATTCCAAAAACATATGTTCAAAGTTAAGGCACAAGGTACATGATCTTATTGAAGATAACATCATTAAGATAATAGAATTATAGAGGAGTCCAAACCATAATCAAAAGGGATCTATAGATTGAAAAACATCAATGACCCTGTCCCCAAGCATGAGGCCATGATGATTAAGGATAATTTGATACTTTGGAAGTATACCATACATATAATGTGCATATTTTTCATATGATATATGTTCACCAACTAGATGGAATTATAGGTAGACATTTATGGACATCACCATAGTGACTCATCATTACATTTGATGACATCTATATTATCAATGATGATTCAAATCTCAATACATTATAGATATAGTGTTATGTTAATGAACAACCCATACATAGTTTCATGATTGAAAATGGACCAAGAAAAAATTATTGCACAATAACACTTCTCAACTCTCTTGGATACACACAAAAGGATATATATGGTACTGCAAGAGTAAATAGTGGATTAAATGGATAGAAATAAGACATTCACATATATATTATGTTACCTTTTCATGTGGGATCTATGATAATGTGTACTCCATTTCTAGTTATTTCAAGGAATGATACCTTTGACATGTTTTTAGGATGCCCTTGGATATGGATGATTTACGTAATACCATTTATAGTGCATTGATGAATAAAGTACATACATTATAACATGGTGATCAAAATTAAAATAATTTGATATGAATCCCTCGTAGGACAATGGTATCTCTTCCTCCACCCCCATCAACACCATGGTTTGTTTCTACACCTATTCAAGATCATCATACAAAGTTAATTGTTACATCCATTTATAACCCTCTTACACATTTGGTTGGAAGGAGAGTAGTTAAATTCCCTAAACATCTAGTTCTTCAACTCCCATCATGTCAAATAGTTAATCTAAATTCATAGAGGCCACTATTTCCTATGCCATGCATTAGGATATCATCATATATAACTCAACATGTTCAATAATGAACATAAGTACCAATATAGGATCCTAATATATATCATACCCCACATATTCCTAAGAATTCTATATTAATTCACCATACATGTGATCATATGAGTGATAATGATAATTATTACAATTCAGTTCTTGATTCATCATCATATTATGATACACCTACATCGAGTAATTTTTTCTCACGATATGTGACCTTCTCACCCTATGATACATGCACTCCCCATTGTCATCCCAGATATACAAAAAATAGATAATTTAAAGATTCTAATCCATTCAAATTTTTAAAAAAATAAAAATTATGACCTAAGCATGATATGATGGCTAGTTACACTAATTAACTATGTTATTTATCGTATGTTTGTTATATGGCATATTTTTTTATACACATACGTTTCTTGGTATATGAGTATAGTGTAAGACATACATATCTTGCAGGTACATACATATAACCTCCAATTTCCTCTACTCAACATCCATGTTGGTGTTGAGGGCATCTCATTCCATAGGTCAAAATATCACAGGGAACTATGACCTCTTACAATGTTGAACTATCTAGATTACTTACACATGCCATGTTACTTACCCATATCTTACATAGTGATACATGGATATGATAACTTACTATGATGTGACATTGATATACATGGATAGTGTAGACTAGTTTTAACTTTTCTATGATTCATTGATGTTTTTAATTTTTCATGATAGGCTAGTCCTTTATTTTCTATTTTAGGTGGTTTTTGTCCTTCAATGCAAGACATATTTATGTCCCTTGCATGCGGCCATTAGCATTTTTTTTGACATCTTTATGTCTCATGGTTTTGGACCTTGGCCATATGTGTGACACTACATTATTATAATTATATTAATTTATGATTTTATATTGATATTTTTAATCTTGATGGGCTTCTTTTATATTGTTGAGTTTATAGGTGTCATGATACATAACACAAACCTCCCATTTATGTGTCCTACCATGATTCACATCATGCATCTCCTTACTTTGTAATCTTATTTAGTGATGGTTACTATTGTGTACTTGATACATATGATTGATATGAAATTCATATGACTTGTATTACATATTCTAAGTACATGCCTTGATAGAATACTCTTTATTATGGTAATATATTCCCCACATATATACATGATTTTACATGATGATATATTTTTACATAACATTATATAATCAACACTTTAGTTTGAAATGAGTGAGTTATATGACACATCTCTCACCTCAATATGGGGGCATATTAATGGGTGTGTCCTAGAGACATAAGCCTCCATGATCATAATAAATCATATTTTGGGATAAAATATAGGGTTCAAAGAATTCAAATAGTTCATAAATCATATGGTTTCATACAAGGGACAAAGATTCACACATTGAAAGAGATTGTAGGGTGTATACTATGCATATGCACTCAATTACAAGGACAAGAATACATATTTATAGGGTTAGATACACTTTAGTGCATATACCATGTACATGTACATAATTTATAGGAACATAAACTATAGGCTTTTCACATACAAATACATTTGGGATATAAATTCTCATATTTTGGCATATATAAAATATCATTTTATATTATTTGGGACTAATTCAGTGGGGAATGGTACTGATTCATTCACATATCCATGATTATAGATATCAAATGAAAATAATTCATGATGAATGATACTAGTTCATGCACATACAAAAAAAAATTGTAGTAGGCATTATTATTGTTGTTTATTTACAAACATAATTCAATGGCACAATGGTTGATTATTGTATTTTATGTAATATAGTTGAGTTTTAGTGACACTCAAAGGCCTTGCCATTATTCATTTTTTGGCCATTATGTGGCTCCCAACTTATCATATTGAGGTTTAAGGTTAGAGCAAGATTAGTTATCTGCATTAGTGTGCTTGAGGATCAATGGTACTAATCCATACTTCATGAGGGTTGGGGAACTTATCTTACCAATCCATGGGACTACATATTGACAAAAAAAGGGATTTGATCACCACAATTATCACAAGGGTTCAACATAAGGAACTATTCTCCAATGCTTCAACAAGGAAGTATACTCTCTAGTGAGATAGAGTGAAACATATTTCCACCCATGTACATGTGTATTCCATCATTTATCTTGGGGTCTGACATTTCACTTATAATTAAAATTTCATATTTCACTCTATGAACATTGATTTCTACATATTAATTATAGGTTTTTTTAGAGCAGGATCTACATGTAAAGTATCTCCCAAAGGCAAAGAATGTCATACACTCTTAGGTATGTCTTTATCTTTTGACTCTAGTATTTTTTACTTACATTTCAATACTAAAATAAAATAAGGGGAATCTATAAATACTAATATATAGTATTAGATAATTGGTAATGCCATTTTTGACCTACCTTCACCCTAAATAACTTGTGCATTCATATATGCCTCTAATTCTCCTTTCTCTGACTTCTACATGTTATTTATGGGTATATTATTTCTAAATTGTTGTTAGTCACATAAATTAACTCTCTCAACTTGTGCTAAACTAATAAACAATTATACACAAACATCTGTATATCATAATATGAGTGTTCATGTCTCCTAAATGGAACTATCATATTCATATGGTACCATTCAAATGGAAATTTCCAAATCTCATGGATTCAACCTTTACCCATCAACAGTGCAATTTAAGAATAAAATCATTTCCATGGGTTAACTGATTCATCTAGCATGTTATTGGCCTATGAAATCACCCAAAGAATCACATTTAAATACAAATGATTCTAGGATTATTAAATAATCTAGAACTTATCAATAATAAAGGACCATTTTAGATAATTTGGACTTATTAATAGTCTAACTAAAAAACAAATATCAATAATAGGTATACATTATAAAAATATATATAATTTTAAAATCTCTCCAATCTAATAAATCGGGAATATATCCAAATTATTACCATACTCCTAGTCCAATTTATTTAAAATATATGAAAACTATTCTTTTTCAAAATTGTCACCAATATAACTTTACAATATAAGTCCACATTATCTGAAATAGTCCCTAATAACTCAAGATAGGGAAAATTCTAGTGGCCTATATTAAAAAAACATGGAGGTCAATAGGCAAATTAGTTTTGTAATAGTGGTGAATCTGGTTGAAAAGCATATAATAACATAGGATAATTATGAGGATTGATAGCAGGATGAAGTCACCCATCTATGGGATGAAGTTATCTAACTACATAATATTGGGTTGTCAAATGAATTCATCCTAAATTTAGGAGACATCATCTTGCATATATACATATTCATCTTGATAGGATGTTAGATGATAAGAAGGCAGTCACATGATAGCTATGCTGACATCTACCAAAAATTTGTCACCCATATACAAGATGGAATCACCTGACTTTAAGATGAAATCACCTAATTATAGGATGTATCCACATGAGTGCATCATCTAGTTATCCATATACATGTTGTAAATAATAGCCTACTTAGCTAGTGTGGTTATCATCTAACAATTGGTTTGTTGCATTACATTGAGGAGGTCAAGTGAAAGTTGTGTTATCATACACCAACATAGTCATTGGAAAACTATACTATCAAGTCCCAACACACTTTACAATTGATGGAGACTGAATTTCACTTGAAAAATGTCAACTACACATCAATACAATTGGGCTTTTTAATTTCACACACTTGAACCTTGAATTTTATACTCCAAGCTCCTAGAGCCCTAATTCATAACAAAGCAAATCACCTCCTAGAAACCATCTATGCCATAATTGTTACCCTAAGATCATCTGTGTTTGAAATATTATGCATGAACCTCATGTACCCACATATATAATTACTTATGAAATAAGATGTGTACATAGACTAGGTTAGAAAGTACAGTTTGGAGGGGTTTGTTAAGATGCCTCAGTATAATATAGACACTACTTTAATGACTTATTTACTTAGGATTTATGATTGTACTGAGTGTATATTCATAATGAAGTTATAATCATTGGGTTCATAATTTATAGTCAACCCAAAAGATACCTATTGCTTAATAGGGCTCACCCTCATAAATGATAACCCTGTGACCACTCACGTATCTCTGATAGATCAAGACAAGAAGTATTTGGAATCTCACTTTGACATATCGATTAAGGGTGTGAAATAGTTTGTTGAACTAAATTTTTTCTTTTATAGATCATTTTAAAATTTATATTTTTACTAACCATTACAAATAGTGAACCATCTGTGATCATCAATTAAAAATTTAATACTCTCTCAACTAGTATATTTTCTTTTCATACAGGTTCACAAAATAAAAAATCTAACAAAGGCCTCCTTGTACAATATGTTAATAATAATTTTATTTTAGCCATGATATAACTCTTTGAGGCCAGAATTGTATTCCATGAAATATCATCAAACATATCGATTTCAGCTATGGTGTACATCCTACGTACTTTGAGTGGCCAAAAATTTGAGTGTTTTTCCTATCTGTCTAACAAAATTATCAATGATTAAAATATTAATCTTCCCATTGATAAGTGTAAATTTACATGTACCAATTATATCATTTATTTTTAAAATAAAGAATTTCATCAATTACAAATGGAGAGGATGAATATTCCAACTGCTCTTCAACAAAAAATTTAGCTCACATCTCTTTTAGTTATAGAATAAGAGGTAATTATGTCCTTAATTTTATGTTCTATGTTTGTTTATTAAAAATTTATTTAATGTTCACTATTTGATTAAAGTAATTTAATCCTTAGAAAAAATAATTATCTATCCAATTTTGAAAATAAAAACAATGGTAAGATGTTGACAACCTCTCGAGGCCTTCGAAGAATCAGACATGGATGCTAAATAATCTCCTCATCCTTTGACCAAATAGAAAATAATGTGGAGTTATATTATGCCTCTAATCCTTCCACCCCATTTATTTGAACTGACATAAACTCATACCTTCTCTTTTTTTGTTGGTAATACCATTATCTTACTTGTATTATTTATAATTTCATTATACATTTTAGATGTTGTGTTTGATTAGCTTCATGTTATTTTTATAACATCATTTGAATATTCCCCCTGATCTTCCCAAATGCCTCCTATAAGTAATCGATTGTAATAAATATCTTCAAGGTGTCCTTAACAAAAGTCATGTACCCATAATTATATTTTTAGCAATATAATTATGAAATATTAAATTTATTCTTGTTTACTAGTTATCTAATTTCCTTTTCAATTCATAGAGACCCCTTCTCAAAGATAAAATTTTCCACCACCAACACCACCTTACCAAATTATTACTATGGGAAAAAAATTTAATTTATAGTTTCAAGTAGTCACACTATCTATTTGCCAATGTTAGAGTTTCCAAACCTTTCTCTTGTCAGTATGCCTAGCTCAGGGACCACTATTTTAAACCATATAGATCTTGATGATGAGTTTTTGGGGATGCAGAGTGGGGATCCATATAATTTTTTCAATCCCCATGATCTTATTTAGGGATTATAACCAAAGGTTATAGAGTCTGATTCCCAATGTATGCCAACATCTAACTCTCTAGGGTCTAGTTTGCAACATCCCCAACCCAATCTTGAGACTCCTAAGACTGATGATCAGCTTACCAATTTTCCATTAGATAATTTATTGGTAGATAATATAACCACCTATGTAAGATAAATTATTCTTAGTGAGTTTGAGTGTTTGAGGATATGGGAGGTAAGGGCTAAATTTTTGATATAGGAAATAAATGCCTAGTTTCACAATCACTCCCAACATAACCTATTATACAAATCGGTTAAAAATTAACCAACAAAAATTGATGCTTTGTTGAATTAGGTTGTTTCTAGAGTAGTGATTTTGAGTGATGACCACAATAATAAATTTTTATATATAATGTTGAATAGGCTTGAGAATTTAAAAGTAGAGGCCCAGGCATACTATAAAAAATGGGAAAAAGACAAAAGCCTTGTTATTATTTCTTATGTAGAAAAGGGGAAAGTTGTGGTAAGTTATACTGATTCTAAGTTGTTTGTCATTTGTATTTAATTATTGTAAGTTTTCATCTAATTAATATTCATCATTTAATTAAAATTAAAATAGGACAATTTAAAGAATTAGGTGAAGGTACTCAAAGCTCACCTCTAAATAGCATGAAAAATTTTAAATTTAACAATATTCTTGAAATATATTTTGGTTTTGTTAAATAAAAATAATAATATATCGAATAAAATCACCAATGATCATGGATTGGATCTAGAAATTTTGTTCAAGTATAAATCTGATGTGGATCCCTCATTGCTTTCTAAAAGAGATGAAACAAAGGATGAAAAGGTAAATCTTGAAAACATTCATGTTATAGCTAAAGATCTTCACCAATTAAGAATATTAAAATATGATACAAGCCATAGAGAGGAAGTGCCTTATATAGTAGTAAAGCAGATAAACACTTCACAAGAAACTAAAAAATAATGAATCAATGTCGGTTATAATATTTATCTAAAGTGGAAATATTGTAGTATTCTAATATAGTCAGTTTCGAGCTCAATAGATATGGTACTTCTAGATTTTAGAAGATGCATTAGATTCTTACTTTGATGGTTTGTAATTGATGATGTGGTAGACATTATCTTGATAATTAATGCTTTATTTTTTTTAAGTTATGTACACTATATGTATGATATATGTTTTTAAAATGTGAGTGTTGATTTTTGATTTGATTTGCAATAAAAATAGTTTTATGAACAGGTTTTGGGGAAAATTAATGAATTTGATTGAAATGAAAATGTATAATTGTTAAATTTGTGAAGAGACTATATGTCCATATACCTTTCATTTCATTGTGTCAGTGTTATAAATATTATTGGTAAATAAATCAATTAAGTCATTGATAAACAACATAATAGAGCATGTGAAGTTTTATTTGATACAAGGCTACTTGATAAGTAATTGATTTATGAATTAAAAATAGAAAATATTGTTTAGTAAACAATAGAAATTTATCACAATTGAATTTTATTGAAGTATATTTGAAATACATACAAATTAAAACTCAGTTAGTTGGAAAACCCCTTTTCTAACATTTGTTTCATTGTTTACATTTGTATGTACTATCTCAATGGCTTTTTCCATATCTTCTTTGGTTGTTGTATTACTGACTCCTATTATTCTAATAAGATAACTCCAAATTCAAATCATTCTTTCATATGGAAACTCATCCACTACATAACCTAAAACATATAACCTCAAACATCTATTAATATTTTTATCCAATTTATTCCAAAGTTTAGATTTGACAAAAGATAGTACACTAAATACCCTTTCATCTTTCACCGACCCAAAAATCACTATTTGTAAAAAATCATATAACCAAAAATATTTGCTAATTATTTGTGTAGAACACTAATGGGATAGAGTTTCTTCCATAACCTTGTAATAACACCTCTTTATGTTGGTTCATTTAAGGACCAATATTGTTCAACTATGGTAATTCCAAGATTAATTGATTATTTTTTCAATAAATCCTTATATAAAATACACTCAATTTCAAATCCATAAATCTATATAGACTTAATGAAATAATTAATGAGATTACCCATGTATTTGATAAATAAATAAATTGTTATTTCTTTATCCTGTATAATATTCCAAAATATAAGATTCACCACTCCTATGGCTTCAAGAAACTCATCTCTTTGAAATCAATCTCAAATTTCAATAGATAATATTTTTTAAATATTAATCAAATTCATTCATGTCTTATCTATGACATTATCATTTAGAACATGTGATATAGTTATTGTTGACCAAATTTGACTTCTAGTGAAATGAGGTAAAACCCTAATATTTTTAAATTTTTAATAAGGTTCCAATGTATCCTATAGGGTTTCATGTTAGTCTATTATCTCACTTATCCTTCCCCTAGTCTTTGTTGAAGCCCACCTTGTTTGAAATGGCCTAGTCAACCAAAGTCAACCTTGGTTAAGATTGGTCTAAGGTTCATTTTGTGTCCAAATATTTTTTATGATATTTATCATGTTTAAATGTGTTTAAAAGTCATGAATTGGTCATTTTTTTTGTCTCATGTGAAAAAGGAGTCTTTTAGACATTTTCTAACATATTAATTGATTTATATGGACTTCCAAGAGGGAATATTTGTTACCAAGGTGTGTTTCAATGTGGAAGAGGTTAAAATAATGTTAGGAAAAGTCATATGTCATCCAAGAGTCAGTTATATTCAGAAAATGGGAGTTTCTCCTTGTTTTTAGGCCATTTTGGGCACTCGTATAGTTCCCATGATCTAATCTTCAGCTAAAAACATGGGTGGAATGTATTTTCACCTACCCAAAACCATTTACACATTTTTTTCAAGGATAGTTCAAAAAAATTTATTGTCAACTTTTTTTTACCCATTTTCTCTTGGCAAGCAAAGAAGGGTCAACTTCAAGCACCTGGGGTGGATGGTACAGGTGGAGTTGGGAGAAGTGATTATGGAGGTGGATTTTAATCTAAGTGAAATTAATTTTCAAAATAATAACTTTTAATTTTTTGGCTCCTCCTTTATGAAGAATTAACTACACTCAAGGTAGTTTTTTATGCATGTTCAAACATGAGGGGGTCTCCTTTTGAACTTGTTTCAATATTATCTTTCTTTGATTTGATGGATTTATTTGTTTCAGGTGTTATCCATGTTTTTATAAGAGATCTCCACTAGTTCTCCATCACCATGCTAGCATAAAGATCATCAAATGTTAATAAGCCTCTTCTAAGCCTATTTAGATCTGCCATTGTCTACTCTTTTCATCTCAGGTGCCAATAAAGATATTTTCATGTTGAATAAGGTGTTTTGAGAATTATCTCCAAGTTTTCCTAGTGAATTTTATCAATTTGAGGATTGGCCTATGTCTTTGAGTTGATAGGAGGCTTAAAACAAACTTTTTCTTGCTCAAATTCCATGCTCTACCTATATTTTCTATCAAACAGTCACCTTCAAATTATTCTAACACAATTTTAATGTAAAGGAGAGATAGAATTGTATCACAATTTCTTGTTTTTCTTGACATACATTTAGAGTTTTGTCAAGGACCATATGAGTCCTTTCTACACTTAGAGTTCATAGTGATCAATGCCCAATTCACTATCTACCTTTCAAAATAACTTTCTATAGGTAGCTAAGCATGAATTAAGGTGTGCACAGAGGATGTAAAATAAATCTAACGTAATTTTCACCTCTAACACAATAATATTCTTAACAGGCTCATAATAGCTCCTAGAAAGCAAAGAAGGTATATAGTCATCTTTGAAAAACATGAGTGAATTTTCAAAGGTCCTTTATCTCTAAAAGGCCTAAATAGAGGTCCCTAAGCTTCTTTGGAACATAATATAACATTAAAAAAAAGAATTTATAATTCTCTTGATTATTTGGTTTAAGAGTCTCTATCTCTTATAATACCTATGCCAAATTTGAGAGAAAATTGTTGAGAGAAAGATGGTCATTTGGATGCTCAAAATTACCCTCTAATACACAAAAAGGCTTCAATTACATATATAGGCCTGAGAAGGGGGGTGAATATGTATTTCAATCAAGTTAAATTATGACATTTCTCATCATTTTTTAAAGGTTTCAATGGTTGAATGATTTTTCTCAAAATATGAGCATGGTGAAAAGAGGGTAGCTCATCAAATTTGACTCACTTTGATCACCTTCTATCCATACAATGTCAAAATGTCAACCTACAACAAGGTAGGTTGATAGTGGGATATAAATGTGTGTTAAAGAGTGTCTCAACACTTCCAATAAGAAGCTAAACATAAGCAAGTGATTTTATGACCTTCATGGGAAGATAAATCATATTTAAACAATCTTCAAAACACCTAACACATATAGGAAGACCCTAAAAGGCATAAACACAGTCATATGTCTAACATTCAGGCAGTGAGGAAAATATTTGAAACTTGGACCTTTATTTGGAGTCCTTATATTGGATACAATTGAAATTAATAAGGGGTGACCTCAGTGATATTAGAAGTATCCCCTATTTAACATTACCAGGCCCAAATTTTGCTAAGGACACACCTACAGGGGCAAAACCATGACTGTGACAATCAAGGTAAAGGGATACTAATTAAGGAATTAAGTATGAAATGTTTAAATATTATGGGTTCCAAATGAAATAAAAACATTAAGATGGTCTTATTGCCTCAATATCACGGAAATAAGGTCCATAAACACCTCAAACAAGTCTCAAATGACCTCACATGACAACCTACAGTCCTATACAAACTGAGATAGGTAGTGAGATGAAAATAGGTCTTTATTATACCAAATGATATGGGTTTGATGGATTATTTCTTGGAAAAGGTTAAGGGTAATATAAAATACCCCCAACATGATTTAAAACCTTTTTTAAACCTATTTTTGTTGTGAGCACCCTCTCGATACAATCAAAGTAACCATGTCCTAGTTAAAGCATGAGACCTAGCTAGGTTCCCAAGGGAATGGAAGGTGTTTGAGTGGATAATAGAGTAAAAATGGTTTTAATAGGCTATTTTAGGCATGATTGACCCATACATACAATGAAAAATCCTAAACCAATCCATAAAATCCCCAAAGTGCAACCTACACTCTGCCCACATTCATAGTTTGTCTTCCTCATATGTTTGCCTTGGGAATTTGGAGAGTTGGATGGTCTAATAGATGAGTTAGAAGCTAAAACCTGGTAAAGATTACTGTTAGGGGTTGAATAATTTGATACAATAATTAATTTCTTAAGACTAATAGTGTAAACCCTCTCTATTTTGTCTTATAACAAGAGCAATTTTAGCTTGCATAGAGATGGAAATTTTGAGAAAAATGATGAAATTTATGACTAGATGAAGGTTGTATAAGCTTTAAAAAATCCTTCAAAGGAATTAGGATACCCTACATAAGGAGGTTTGTAGTCACCATGGCAAGGAATGGTAAAGAAGTAGCTTGGTAAGGAGGGTCATTTTCAATTTGGACCTAAGTTAAGCTTCCTAAGTTATTTGATAATATTATATGGATCATTTGAGAGGTGTTAAATCATTATAAGAGGAAAATAAATCCAATGGAGCCTCAATTTTGGCCAAGGGTGTAGACAGACCCATTGACAAGGTTTAGGCGTAATCTCAAAATAGGGCCACCCTTCATTTCTACTTCCAAATGAACCACTATAGTGGTTGAGGCATGTTTATAAGTTGATTATACAAGTTTATGAAATATTTTATTTTAGTGAGATCCTTTAGAAAGCCATTTTGCGTGTAAAAAAATTTCATAGGCCTCATAGAATGCACAAAAAGAGCTCGAATGCCAAGTTGGAATGCTCATAACTTCTATGACCATTTTCATGGGACCATGAGATGTTTGGAGAAGGTATATAGGGTCCCTAATGATCACTCTATGGAATTTTGAAGGAATTATAATGTAAGATAATTATGAACAAAGGTTAAGATTAGAAAACCCTCTAAAACCCTTGCAAACCCTCTTAAGATACCCGATTGGGAAGATGAGCCAATTTGAGCATCTAGATTTAGGGGAAAGGACATGAAAACACTTGGATGATGTATAAGACTCCAAATGGTTTCTCCACATGCTAATTTTATATATCACACTTGTACAAAAGGGGTCAAATAGGTCTTATTTTAACCATTTTTTATGTTTTTTAGGCATGAAAGACTTTCAAGAAACCAAATCACTTTTGGGAGAAGGTTTAGGACTTTTTATAGGTCTTAATACTCATTTTTTTATATATCTTTCCTCATATGTGTTTTTTATGTCTCTCTCATTTTGCTGAGTCATAGGGAACAAGCAGTGAACATTAGGATAAAATGATAAAACTTCATTTGGGAGGCCTTTTAAGGCCTATTTGATGAAACTCATTCTATGAACACCTTTAAAAAGTGTCATCCCCCCATTTTCAAGGATAAATTTTCAAAATTAGAAGTTTTTTGGTGCCAAGTGTGAGAGGTGTAGGGAAAAGGGCTATTTTGAGACTGTCTTGGATGATGGTGCATTAATAGAATGATAGGGATGATCAAGAACATCTCCAATGCATGTGAGGACCTGATAGTAACCCCTCCTAATCATATCCATTGTAATACTTTATTATTTGTAGTTACAAGGTAGTTTTAGAAGGCCAATTATCAAGGGCAGTTTTTTGTGCATGGAAAGGAGTTTCTAAGCCATTTTATAGGTCATAAATGATTATAAATGACATTTATAACTCTTTACACACACAAACACACACACACACTCTCTCTCTCTCTCTCTCTCTCTCTCTCTCTCTCTCTCTCTCTCTCTCTCTCTCTCTCTCTCTCTCTCTCTCTCTCTCTCTCTCTCTCTCTCTCTCTCTCTCTCTCTCTCTCACACACACACACACACACACACACACACACACACACACACACACACACACACATGCATTTATAACTAATTTTAGGAAGTTAACACATGTCTAAGTGAATCTTGGACTCCATTTTCCTATCTCTTCCCATTTTTATATAAATTGAGCCTTTTTGGATATTGTATGGATCTCTCCACTTGGGTATGGGGAATCCCTACCAAATGTTTTATTTAAATTAATAAGTATATCTAGTTTTTACCTCATTCAAAAAATTTCTAAGTGTATGTGATGGTTGTGATCTTTTGCAAGTGTATCTTAGCTTACCTTCACATGTCAACTTTATTAGTACCATGTGAGTTCAAAGACTTCTACTTTTAGATCAGAAATAAGTGTAAAATGGATCTGTAGGTGTAGTTAATATCTCATTCAATAGTGTGTCTTAGAATGACTACTGTCTAAGTCTTCCTAGCCTAAGCTAATTCTAAGACCCCATGTTGAAACATTGATGCAAGAGGGAATGATGTCATTGGATGGAGTATATGTTAGGATTCTCTTAGTTCAAAGTGCATGTCAAAAAGTGTGAGTAGAGTAAAAATTTGGTGTATCACCTCACATAGAGTAGGTTACTTTTATTCATCCTTAACCCTTTTCATCCCCTCAAGTATTAGTAGTAGGATACGTGTTTTAGTGGTGCATCAAGGGGAGCTAGCCCCTAACCTAGAGATCCACCTCCCAATAGGAATACCCACAGCTCTGAGGTGGTTCCATTGTCTCACTTGAATGAGGAGAAGCTTGTCCCATATCATAAAAGGGATAAGAAGGTACAATTTCAAGTGACAATAGTTTTTGGCATGCCTGGTAGGACAAGAGTTTTATTCCTTGAGAAGTTTTGATGTTCTTCTCAAGATACTAGCTTTTGGAGGCAAGTTTACTAAACACAAATGGTGACTCCACATATGAATCTACTGGTAAAGTAGCTCAAATATTCTTATTTAAGTTTTTTCTTGCTCTACATCTCACAAGTTATGGATTGCTTTAATGTGGAATTTGTCCTAACACAAGTGGATGAAACTTATCCTATGTTGCATATCCCTCTTAATTATGAACAAGTCCTTATTCAACCTTTCCATGAGTGTTATGTTACCTATAATCAGTCATCTCCATCTTTTACTCCACATAGTCCACCTAGTCCATCTCCAAATCATACTATTACTAGTTTCAAAAAAATTCTTCTTGTCTACCAAGACTACATGTTAGACCTTGACACTAGATATGGAGATGGCCAAGTCATTCCTAGTGTTTGTATTAGGAGTATAATAAATTATTTGGAACAAATAAAAAGAGATTTGATACCTATAGATGGGGATAATTGGCCAAATCTTACCTATGAAATGCTTGATGTTTTTGGCATAATTTTCCATCTATAGGAAAGATTGAGAGCTCATGAACTAACTCCATCTTGATAGCCTCAAAGTGTCCCAAATTCTTTGTCCATTCCCCAAAACTTATCTTCTTGGAAACCCATTCAAGAAAGTAGCCAAGGGAAGTAGGATATCATGATGGATCAAGTTGGTACATTTGAAGGACATAGTGAGAAGAGGTTTTATCTTTTGAAGCTCATCTTGAAAGGGAGCTTTACATGGCCAATCAAGTTTTGAGACAATCATCATGGAAATTGAAGGTGAACTCTCAAAACCCACTTCCCCAAGTTTCCTTCAAGATGCCAACCCCAAAGAGACTTCAAGTTTCCTAAATATATCATGCACTCCTTCACTATCACCTCAGCTCGATGAAGACACCTTTAGACCCACCTTCCCAAGATGGAAAGAGGTTGTGGCAGCTCATGAAGAAAGATACAAATCATGCTTAGGTGGAGAAGTTTTTATGGAAGATAAACTTGAAACCATTAAAATCCTTCCCAACCCTCCTCAAGAAGCCATTGAACCCATGTTTACACCCCTTCTAAATGATCAATGTTTCCCTCCCAATGTTGAGAATTGCATTTCTACTTGGAATCCCCTTTGGCCAAGCTTTTTATTTTTAAAGTGCCTAATGTTGAAATCATTAAGAGGGAGGATGGGATTGAAATCTAAAATTAGATTGAAGAGGAAGATGGTTTGATTGCAGGTTGTGAAGAGTAGGAAGAAGATCCTCCTTGTGTTGAAGAACATGCTATGAAAGAAGTTCTCTTGGACTCCAAAGAAGAAGAGGAAATAGTCTCTTTTGTTTATCCTTTTCATCATGCAGACCAGTCAAAGGATGATGATTTATGGCAAATATTTAAGAGCATATGTAATGAAGTTGAAGCCCTCAAATAACCTACAACTCCTTTGGAGTATAATATCCATTACAAGCAAGAAGATGTGTCTCAAAATGAGGACATGTGGTAGATTTATATGCAAATGTTCCAAGAGTATGAGGAAGGTGAGAACACTACGCTCCTAGACAAAAAATTCTAAGATGTTGGAGAGTAGATATGTGTTAAAGAACATCATCATGAAGAGAGCCTAGATCATAATAGAGAAATATATCATGCTCTTAGGATTTTTGAAGATGATTTGAAGTTTGATTCAATAACCTCCTATGAAGTTTCCTCCACAAAATTCCAAGAAGAATGTGAGAAAGTAACACTTCGACATGGTCATGATATAATGCCCTTTGAAGAGTTTGAAGACATTGTGACCATTGAGAAGGATGATTAGATCCATCAAAGAGAGATTGAGTTATAACAAGATATCTCATGCATGGACACACAAATTTGTCATGACAAGATGAAGGGACATTAGTTTGAATCATGATTCAAAGTTCAAGAGGACCTTACCTACTTTGAGAATGTATGGGAGATGACTCTGTTGGATGATGTACAAAGACAAAGAGCAAAGATAAGGAAAGAGTCATCTGACAACCCATCTAAAAAGAAGAATGCTTGGTATCCTCACTAATATAGTGAGTAAGGGGACCTAAGGTACTTCCATTTTGATCTAAGAATGGAGGTATCATCAAGATGAATGCACATATTTGTTTCCTTTCTATTGTGCCTTGCTTTACCTAAGTGCTTAGTAACAAAAGTGTGTCCTTGTTTTATGTTTTGTTGGGTCTTTTGTGTGTTGTTCTTTACCTTTGTGTGTTTGAGGTGATATTAGATGCCTTGCTGAGATTTTCAAGGTTTGGTCCTAATTTTTCCAAGTGTATTCTGACTTCCTTACCCAATGGAGAGGATAAGATTACTAGTCCTTAACATAGGCAAGTATGTAACCCCTAAGAGTTTCCAAATTGTTGAAATTTTTTGACTTATAGTCAAATTAGGTCAACCCATACTATTTATAAATTCTTAATAATGTTTTCATGTGTCTTATAGGGTGTCATTCTAGTCTATTATCTCACTTATCCTTCCTCTAGTCTTTGTTGAAGCCCACCCTCCTTGAAATGGCCTAGTCAACCAAAGTCAACCTTGGTCAAACCTTGATAAAATGTTAATTTTGAGTCAAATTTGTTAAAATATGGTTTTTATCATGTTTCAATGTGTTTACAAGTCATAAATTGGTCATTTTTTGTCTCATGTGCAAAAAGGGGTCTTTTGGCCACTTTCTAGCTTATTAATTAACTTCTATAGACTTCCAAGAGGGAAAATTTGTCATAAAGGTGAGTTTCAAGGTGGAAGAGGTTTGTCATAAAGGTGAGTTTCAAGGTGGAATAGGTTAGAATAATTTCATTGACAGTAATATTTCAGCCAAGATTCATTTATGTTAAAAAAATGGGAGTTTCTCCTTATTTTTAGGCCCTTTTGGGCACTTGTAAGGTTCCCATGATCTAATCTTCAGATAAAAAATGTGGGCGCAATGTATTTTTACATACCAAAACCCATTTAAACTTTTTTTTCAAGGATAATTAAAAAAATCTCATCTATAACTTATTTTTCCCCATTTTCTCTTGGCAAACAAAGAAGGGTCAACTTTAAGCACTTGATGTAGACAATAGAGGTGGAGTTGCTAGGAGTGCTTCTGGGAGTGGATTATAATCTGAGTGCACATCATTTTCATAAAAATAACTTATAATTTGGTGGATCTTCCTTTATGAACAATCAGTTACACTCCAAGTAGCTTTTTATGTGTGTTCAACCATGAGGGGGTCTCCTTTTAAATGTGTTTCAATACTTTCTTTCTTTAGTTTGATGGATTTTTATTTGTTTTAGGATTTATCCATGTTTTTCCAAGATCTCTCCATTCGTTATCCATCACCATGCTAGTATAAATATCCTCCAATGTTAATAAGCCTCTTCTAAGCCTATTTAGATCTTCTGTTATCTAATCTTTTCATCTCAAGTGCCAAGAAAGAGATTTTTCACATTAAAGAATGTGTTTTGAGAATTATCTCCATGTGTTCTTAGTGAAGGTTATCAATTGGGGTATTAACTTATGTCTTTGAGGTGATAGGAGGCTTAAAATAAACCTTTTCTTTCTCAAATTCATGCTCTGCCTATATTTTTTATCAACTAGTCACCTTCAAATTATGCTGACATCATTGTGGTGTAAAGGAGAGATGGAATTGTCTCAAAATTTCTTGTTTCTCTTGACATACATTTGTAGGTTTTTCAAGGACCATATGAGTCCTTTCTACACTCATAGTTCATAGTGGTCAAGGCCCAATTCACTATCTGCCTTTCAAAATAACTTTCTATATGTAGCTAAGCATGAATTTTAAGTGTGTACAAAGGATGTAAAAGAAACCTCACATTCATTTTCACCTATATCACAAGAAGAGTATTAACAAGCTCATAATTGCTCCTAGAAGTCAAAGAAGGTATATAGTCATCTTTGGAAAGCATGACTAAGTTTTCAAAGGTCCTTTATCTCTAAAAGGCCTAAACAAAGGTCCCTAAGCTTCCTTGGAACATAATATAACATAAAAAAAGGAATTTCCAATTCTCTTGATTTTTTGGTTTAAAATTCACTATCTCGTATAACACCTATGCCAAATTTGAGAGCAAAATGTTGAGAGGGAGATGGTCATTTGGATGCTCAAAAGTACACTCTAATACACTAAAAGGTTTCAATTTCATCTACAAGCTTGAGAAAGGGGATGAATATTTATTTCACTCAAGTTACATTCTGACCTTTAACATCATCTTTTAAAGGTTCCAATGGTTGAAAGATTTTTCTCAACATAGAATCAAGGTGAAACAAGAGTAGCTCATCAAATTTGACTCGCATTGATCACCTTCTATCCATATAATGTCAAAATGTCAACCTACAGTAGGGTAGGTTGATAGTGGCATACAAATGTGTGTTCAAGAGTGTCTCAACACTTCCAATAAAAATCTAAACATAAAAATGTGATTTTATGACCTTCATGGGAAGATAGATCATCTTTAAACAATCTTCAAATGACTTGAGACCTACAGGCAGGCCCTAAAATGCATAAACACAGTCATGTGTCTAACACTCAGGTAGTGAGGAGAATATTTAAATATTAGACCTTATTTTGAAGAAATTAAAGTGGAATAAAGTTAAATTAATTATGGGTGACCTTGTTGATATTAGGAGTAGCCCCTATACAACATCACTAGGCCCAAATCTTGTTAAGGACACACCTATAGGTGTAGAACCATGACTGTGATAGTCAAGGTAGAGGGGTCCTAATTAAGGACTTAAGTATGAAAATTTTCTAGCTTAAGGGTTCCAATTAAAATTAAAACATGATTATTATGGTCTTATTACCTAAATATAATGTAAATAAGGTCCATAAAGACCTCAAACAAGTCTCAAATGACCTCACATGACAACCTACAGGCCTGTATGGACTGAGACAGACAGTGAACTAAAAATAGGTCTTTATTATGCCAAATAAGATGGTTTTAAGTATTAAGGCTTGTAAAATGTTAATGGTAATATAAAATACCCCAAAAATTCTTTAAAACACTTTCTAAACCTATTTTTGTAGTGAGCAACCTCTAGATACAGTCAAAATAACCCTGTCCTAGTTAAAGCATGAGACTTAGCTAGGTTACCAAGGGAATGGAAGGTTTTTGAGGAGATAATAGACTAATAATGGTTGTAATATGTTATTTCACACATTAATTACCCATACATACCATGAAAAATATCAAACCAATCAATAAAATCCCCAAAATACAACCTACACTCTACCCACATTCACAGTTTGCCTTCCTCATAAGTCTACCTGGGGAATTTGGAGAGTTAGATGATCTAATAGAGGAGTTAGAATGTAAAAAATTGTAAATATTACCCTTATGTGTTTATTAATATTATAAAATAATTAATTTTCCAATACTAATATTGAAAACCCTCTCTATTTTGTCTCGGAACAAGGGCAGTTTTAGCTTGCATTGAGATGGCAATTTTGAGAACAATGATGAAATTGATGGCTAGAGGGAAATCAAGGACAATATAAATATTTTATAAGATATAAAACATCCATATATATTTATAAAATCTTAATATAATCCTTATAATAAAATAGGGTACCCTACACAAGGACGTTTGCAGTTAACATGGTAAGGACTAGTAAGGAAGTAGCTTGGTAAGGGGGTCATTTTTAATTTGGACCTTAGCTAAAATTCCTAAGTGATTTTATCATTATTATGGGATAATTTTAAAGGTTTTAAATCATTATAATATTAAAATAAATCCAATGGAGCATCAATTCTAGCCAAGGGCGAAGATAGACCCATTGACAAAGTCTAGGCCTAGTCTTAAAATAGGGTCACCCTTCATATCTAGTTCTAAAGGAGCCATTATAGTGGTTGAGGAATGTTTATAGGGTTACTATACAAGTTTATTAACTATTTTTTTGTATTTATATCCTTTAAAATTCCATTTTGGGTTTTAAAAACTTTCACATGCCTCACAGAATACACAAGGAGAGCTCAAATGCCAAGTTGGAATGTTCATAACGTCCATAACCATTTTCAAGGGAGCATGAGATGTTTAGAGAATGTTTTGAGGGTCATTAGTGATAATTTAGTGTAATTTTTATGGAATTATAATGTAACATCTTTATTAATAAAGGTTAAGATCAAAACCCCTCTAAAACTCTTGCAAACCCTCTTACGAGACCTAACTGGGAAGGTGAGCCAATTTGAGAATATAGATGAAGGGGAAAGGTCATGAAAACACTTGGATGATGTAGAGTAACACCCATGGATTCTCCACATGTCAATTTTCTGCATCACACCTATACATAAGGGGTCAAACAAGTATTATTTTAACCATTTTTTATGTTTTACAGGCATAAAAGACTTTCAAGAGATCAAATCACTTTTGGGAGAAGTTTTAGGACTTATTTTAGGTCCTAATACCCATTTTTTAATCTATATTTCCCCCTAATTATGTTTTATATCTCTTTCCTTTTGGTTAGTCACAAGGAACAAGTAGTGAACACTTAGAGAAAATGGTGAAACTTCATTTGGGAGGCCTTTTAAGGCCTATTTGATGAAACCGATGTTATGAACACCTTTTAAAAGTGTCATCTCACCATGTGCATGGATCATTTTGAAAAATTATAATTTTTTTGGTGCCAAGGGTGAGAGGTGTATGGAAAAGGGCTATTTTGAGATTGTCTTAGATGATGGTGCATGGCCAAAATGATAGGGATCATCAGGATCCTCTATAATGCATGTGACGACCTATTAGTAACCCCTCCTAATTATAACCATCATCAAACTTGATCAGTTATAGTTACAAGGTAGTTCTGGAAGGCCAATTTTCAAGGGTAATTTTCTATGCATGGAAAGGAGTTTCTAAACCATTTTTCAGGTCATAAATGATTCTAAATTACATTTGTAACTATTGACATTATATAACTAACCCCATCTCTATCTTATACAATTTTAACTAATTTGAGTAAGTTGATAGATGTCCAAGTGACTCTTAGACTCCCCTTCCCTATCTCTTCCCATTTCTTCTACAAATTGAGCCTTCTTGTATATTATATGGGTCTCTCCACTTGGGTATGGGGAATCCCTACCAAATTTTTGCCTTGAATCAATAAATATAGCTATTTTACCTCATTTAAAAATTCTATAAGTGTATGTGATACTTATGATCTTGTGCAAGCATATCATAGCTTACCTTCACATATTAACTTTCTTAGTGCCTTGTGAGTTCAAAGACTTCTCTTTGTAGGTCAAAAAGAAGTGTCAAATTTAGTTTCAAGTGTAATGAGCTTAACATTCAATAGTGTGTGTTAGAATGCCTATTGTCTAAGTCTTGCTAGCCTAAGCCAATTCCAAGACCTCATGTTGAAGCATTGAAGCAAGAGGGAAGGTTGTCATTAGATGGAGTGTATGTTAGGCTTATTTTGGTTCAAAGTGCATGTCAAAAATTTTGAGTAGAGAAAAAATTTGGTGTATCATCTCCCATAGAGTAGGTTACTTTAATAATCTTTAACCCTTTTCATCCCCCCAAGTGTTAGTAGTAGGATATGTGCTTTAGTGATGCATCAAGGGGAGTTATCCCCTAACCTAGAGATCCACCTCCCAATAGGGATACCCAAAACCCTAAGGTGATTCCATTATCTCACTTGAATGTTGAGAATCTTTTCCCATCTCCTCATTGGGTGTAAGTTCAAATGACAATAGTTACTTCTTTAATTCCTACTCTAACCACATGATTTATCTTTGTAAAGCGTGTAGTGGTATCTCCTTTCTATTAATGACAATACAAAGATGATCATTAATATTAAATTTCAAATAGTTTTTAGGGTCCTTATTATCTATAAAAATTTACCAACTAACAAATATTGTTCCTTTAAAAGTTTATTTCGAGTGGTGTAATATATCTATAGATTGTCAAACATGTTTCCTCAACCATATGAAGTCAACAATGTATATGGATCTATCTTGCACATGTTTGATTAAACAATGAATTTATTTGAACATAGGTAGAATAAAACTCAATATTAAGAGGGTAAAAATTTGTGAAATGATACAATAAATCTTTTTCCTTGTCAATATCCATCTTATATTTAAACATAAAACCTATCAATGATTGATACTATTGAAAAATTATACATACATGAAAATTCATATTGTATCAACATTTTTTTATAGTTTTTTACCATCAGTTACTCAAATCAATTTTTTATTTGAAATTATAAAAACCTTTTTAGGCTACTTGAAACGTACCTATGCAAGTCATGGATAAGCTCCTCCACTTTTGTGACATTTTGAAATGTGCTAATGATTTTATAAGAAATATTTATTTTATGTTTCATGTAGTTGATTAGAGTCATATGTGGGGAAACTATTATTTTTAGGAAAACACATAGACCATTCTTGTTACCTTACATTAATATTACACCACTTTCACCAACACACACTAAGTTGGTACCTATATCATAGTAATTTATCCCAACAATATCTATCACATTAGAAATGACCAATTTGGAAAGGTTCTCAACATTACAATTTTCCTTCATTTGAGTTACAAATAATAGGTGAGGTTTCCTTGAATGTTTCTCAATTATATAAACATTCATGTAAACCCATTATGTTTTGTCAACTATTTTTAACTCATCAATGGACAATGAGATAAACCATGTTCCTATTACGCTTTCCTTCAAATCCTCCTTTTCAATCATCGTGAGGAATTTTTCCATCTCCCAAGTACTGATATCTGACCAATGTTAATTTCGAATGTTATGCTGTACAATATGCTAAAATAAAATTTTTTAATATAAAAAATTAGAGATTGGTCTACCTCTTTTCAAAATGTGATATAAAGTGGAAAACTATTTATTTTTTCCAAGTAGATTAGATTAAATAAATTTTCTAAATTGAGTTGTAACTATTCCTCATTTTTCAATGAGGTGTCTTTGATGATTTTCATACTCTAATGCATAACATTGATGCATGCATTATTTTACATGGTTACAACTCACTTTTCTTTGAGTTTGTTCATCATTATCTTTTACTGAATCATACATTTTACCATAATGTTTCTCAATTACATCCAACTTCAGTTGTGTTTTGTGGTCCTTTCCATGTTTCCAATTGAATATTATACATTTGCATTTAGTTGGTGTTTCAGTACTATCTCCCTATTGTACAGGTTCAATGGATGGGTATTTAGTTTCCCAATCATACTTAAATAACCTCCTAATTGTCCATGAAATTATTTACTTTTTCACATAATTGTTTTCTTTTTTCAATTGAAAACTATGTTGGGTAAGTAGAAATATCATCTGGTGGTATTGGGTATTCATTATCAATGCCCATGATGATTTCCTCTAGTGTCCTTTTACTTGAATTCAATGATAGAATTTCATACCTAGGGATGTCTTCTAGTGGAGGCATATCGTCAAAAGGGTTATTAGTGGGTTTTGCTTATAAAATGGGTATAGACCTTGTAATTATGATTAAAAATTGGTCCTTACTATGAAATTTTACAGAATTAAAACTACAATAAATCATATAATATTTATTATCTATGTTTGGAATTTCATACCTAGGGACATCTTCTAGTGGAGGTATATCTTCAATACTATTATTATTAGGTTCTGCATGCAAAATGGTTGTAGACTAATTTTTAATAAAATTTGTAATAAAATTGAAAATAAATAACAAAATATTAAATCAAATAATATTCAATACCCCTATCTATAATTTCATACCCCTATAAGACTTCCCATGAAGGCATATCATTAGATTCTGCCCTAGTACCTCTTTTGGAATTTCATACCTAAATACATTTACTAGTCGAGGCATATGTTTTATAATGTCATCAATGGGTTATGCAAGAAAATTTCTTGTAGATATTAATTATTATTGAACCCTAATAGGAATGAATAAATAATAACAATATATAATTTAATATTTATACCTAGGTTTGCCCTTTAGCTAAAATAAAATAATAGGTTGTCATGTTTTTTAAATTTCTATGACACTTTACAAATCCCAATGAAATCCATCGAATAAAATCTAAAAATAAATGTAAATTAGTTTTATTATCCTTAAATTGGAACATAGCCATAATATATCTATATCCTAAAGTATACCACCTAATAGCTAGATGCTACCACCCAGTAATTGAATACAATCATCAGACAATTGCTTATAGTTGCCTAATAGCTGTAAACTAGAGATTGAATGAAATAACATAATATCTTATTTCCACTAAGTATCTTATTTGTGTCACTTGGTAGTTGAATTTAGTTTCACAATAGTTGTATGTATTTTCATGATAGCTATAACCAAAATACTATCTCTCAACACTATACAGTTGGTTGTTATCACCCAATAGATTGTTTATATTGCTTGGAAGCTAAATGTAGTCACATGACAACTATTTTTAGTCATTCAACACCTAGTTATCATCATTCATTAGTTTATTATAGTATCTTGGCATCTATTTCAAGTTATGGTCACCCGAAACTTGCTTGTTATTGCCCGATGCCTTCTTCTTGACATTCGATACCTAGTATTGTACTTCAGGGCAGGAAGTTTAATATATCATATATAATGTAAAATTCACATGGATAGTATTTATTGGTGTTGGTGACATACATATATATATATATATATATATATATATATATATATATATATGAGGAAATTTATTTTAAAAATTAGGTGAACTAATGCTTAAATTTAAATTATAGACTAAAATTTAGGCAATCCCTCCCTATCAGTTATGCCACAAAATTGTCAAATCATAGCTTCAAAAAATGTAATATTCATGAATTAATGAATATTAACCACTAAAATAATCCTTGTATTAAAAAAACTATGATAAATTAAGAAAAAAATTATGTTCCCCTGAAATTTTAAATCAATCACTATGAGAAATCATAATCCAAGTATGAATCATATCAATTCAATTCTAAAGCATGCATTTTCAAGTGTTTAAAGATAGATAATGAGATGCATTCCTATATAAAAGGAGAATAATTACACATTCACATTAAAGGGAATAATTAGGTGTCACTTTATTTCCCTCTTCAGAGTATTAGATATGTAGGTAACAGTCAATCATCAAATGGGGTGATTTTGGTCATCTCAACCCATTACACTTCCAATATTTTTTCATAGGTTTTATCCCTTTACAAGTGGAACTAGGGTTTAAGATGAATAATATTGATTCATTGATGTCATGCACATGATTAAACCTTATTATCATGCACAAATTTGAAATAAGAATATGTGCACTTACCAATACCAAAATAGAAGAGAAAAATATATAAGGAGATAATTTTCTAGTTTAGAACATAGTGTCAGACACTACCAACTTGAGGTTTATGGTATCATTAGGGTTAAAATAGAGATTTATAACCTACATCAAGTGACTCAAATCTTACATTCTACTTATTTGGTTACTTTCCACTTGTCTCATCCTACACAATACATGATAAAGTTAGGCATATAATTCTCTTGTTTTACTTTCCATATGTAATAAGTTCCCTTTTCAAATCAATTACAACATGTTACATTCATGTTCATGATCAATTTTAATATCTTATAATCTAAACTATGTTCTATTTTTTATCTTAATAAGGGTTAATACTTAATCCAAATTAGGGTAAAACAAATACATGTATAGATTTTAATCTTGCATCATAGCCACTCAAACCTTAAAAACCTCCTCAATCCTCTTCCAAAAATTTATCTCCTCACCACTATTTAATATCAATAGAATCATATATACTTGTGGTCATGCACAATAACAGTTTAGCTCCTTATATCATGTTACCTATCTTTCATTTATTTTGTAGCTTGGCCAACACTTTTAAGTATCTTTGAAATGTAATGTTACCTTCGTAAAAATTAGTATCATACATGTCATGCACTTTATTTTTAATAGACCTCATAGATTTTATTATCCCACATAATAAAATTTCAACACTTGTAACTAATATAGTCTTGTGCATCTCATAATGTAGTTCTCACAATGCATGAATCCTTAAGCCAACTCACTTGCAATATTCTTATTTTTTCTAATTTTCACTTTATTTGTAACTTCAAAAATTTCATGCACCATATTTCACCATTCAAAAATTATTATAATTATTGTGAAATACATCATAATATTACAAAATGATATCACCCTTACATCTAACTTATTTTCATTCCAAATGTCACCATAGACCTACACAAGACCATTACACATTATCATTCTCTTTCTATCACTTCATTTACATGCATCATAGTAGGTGTCTTATTCCAACCTTGTGTCATGTTATAGTAACTCCTCCACATGCCACATGTTGATATAAACCATCAATCAATTGAGGAAAATGAATTGAATTAATAACCATCCTTATTATGTCCTTTATCAATTATAAATACCATATTGTAATAATAAATGTATTGTAACTACAGCTATCACATACATCTATGTATCTATAAAGACGAGACCAAACACACACCAAATAGGAATTTTTTAACATCTCTATAGAAATTAAAAACATTTTAAATCCTATATTCATTCCTTATAGTCTATCAAATAAATGAATAATCATTTCCCTTATGATCAAAATATATTGCATATTAGCCTTATTACTTGATGGAGAACATATATAATTTTCCTTGTTTTACACATTGAATATAAGTTGAATTTATTCATATCAGTCTTCCAGTTATCTTGAATGTGTTTAAGAGATTACTTGAGCTAATATTTATTTTACATTATATAATCCACTATTAATCTCTAAGTGTAATATTATCCACTACAAAATTGGCCTTGAGAACCACCATACAAACCATTAGTGTAATATCATATCACTTTACTATGTTTGTAAACATGAAATTGAAATAAGGGAATGAAGGATAACTAATAGATTTTGTTTTAGTCTACCTATATGAGTGTCATAGAAAGAGAAATAAATTTTACACTTAGAAGAAACCTAAGCCAACCCTAGGCATCAAAAATTTCATCAAGAATGCACTAGAAACACACCAAATTGAACTCTTTTCCCACTTTTTTTCATTTTATGTTCTATTTAAATATAATGTATACATATTATTTTATTGTATCTTACTCACAAAAAATGTTAACTTCATACTTTTTTCAATGTCTATGTGAACCTTAAATTCGTAGTGTTTGAAGGCAAGATTGATGTTGCAACATTGGATAAGTGGTTTAACTAGATTGAGGCATAATTTTCCATTAACCATCTCTATTGTGTGGATGCACAAAGTTGGGGGAAAAAAATGGGACACAATGAAAAGTAAAAAATGAAAATTATGTAAAGGCTGTATGAATTTTTTTTTTAATAAGATCCAATGCAAATACCATAAGGGTTGGTGTTGACCCTAAAGGGCATATGCTCTTTGACTTGAATTTGTTTTTTGTTTTATTTTTTTGTTATTTGTTGTGTTATTTTTTATTTTGTAAGGATATATTTATTAAATTAAATGTACATTTATTTTAATAAATATAATAAATTACAACCACTCTACATATCCTAAAATTGATTAGAGAGCTATAGGAGTTACCATTTAGAAGTTGGTTTTTCAAAATCCATTCTGGTAAATACTTAATTTTTGGAATTTTGGGATTCAAAGATAGAATGATAAATGATGTTTTAAATAATGTTACATATGTACTAGATATATACCATTTCAGATTACATGATTACTTTACTTAATTGATTATTCCCTACCTACTTTATCTACTTGAGATTTCTCTACCTATTTCAATAATTGATTCATATCTTGATCTCAGTGAATATGCACACAAGCCATATCTTGATCGGAAATATAAGTATAAAACTCATAAAAAGTCTTCTAATTACCATTGTTTTCCCCCTTAGAGGAAAACCTACCATCCCCAAAATAAATATAAGAATAATAAGAAGATTTCCAAAAGAAAATCATGGCCAATAAAAGTTTTTAGAATAAAAAATCATGGTTATCACAAGAAACCTGTTTAGTGTCAAGGTGGTCATTATGCTATTAAGTGCCCCGATAGAAAGAAAAAGTCAAGAAAGTGAATTTATTGAATTATTATAATATTAATGAATATTATTATGTTCTAATATATAAACCTAAATATCATTATGACTTTGATATCCCTATTGAATAATTTTTAGAACCAAAATGATATAGGAGCATCTAGTAACCAAAACACCATTTTGAGTTGTTAAAGTGATATATGATAGTTAAGAGTCATAGATGAAGCATTTTGAGATGTATGAGTGTTTGAATGATCCTCTAGGTTATAGATGTTGTATAATAGTCATCATGAGTCATAAGCAGTGAGTTTTATATGAACTTATATTTTTCTCACCAAAAGTAATAATTTGAATATTTAAAATGGTAAAGGACCTAACAAGAGTTGTAAGTGGTGTTCCAAGTAATGTCAAGGGTGAAAAATGAATGAGTAAGGTCTTATGGATCATAAGAGTATAATGGGATGTCAAAGAGTTAGTTAATTTATGAGGTGGTATAAGAAGGTGATGTATGGTAACTACATGTAAAAGTCAAGTCATGAAGAAAAGGTGGTGAAATAGTCTTGTTTTGGTAACCACCCAAAACCAACATAGATGTTGTATGAGAATATAAGTTATAAGTTATTTGGAGATATTAATTATATTATGAGGATGAGAGAGAGATCATAATGTGAGAGGTTAAAAAATAAATAAAGGAGGAATGTTTACTCCTCAAGAAGGTGGCAGAGCCCATTCATAGATTGCATCTGTAATGAATGATGGTTCAAGTTAATAGAGAAAAGTTGTTTTATATATTTAATATCCATTGATCACTTTTTATGTTGGTTACAGGCGTGAGTAAAAGAATGCAGGTTACAATCAAGTAGAGGATGATTTGGTTGGTTTCTCAAGATTGACAAGGAAATTTCATGGTACATTAACCATGAATATGTTTGAATATTGTAGACTCTATATTTATTCAATATCATTTTTTATATTTAAATAAATTTAGGTAAAGTTAACTCTATCCTCAAACCCTATTGCATTCTTGAAATAATTAAGACTGTTATGAAAGTTTATGTTTCTTGAATTATTTGAATCAAGAAGATCATGGTTATATTTGGGTTGGTATGTGGTGATATTTTAATTTTTATAATGAGATATTACATGTGTTTTAATTTAAAATAAATGGTAAATGTTCAACATATAGTCAATACCCTATTTACATAGTTAATACCCCTATTTGCACAGTTAAACACCAAGGAAGGATATTGTGTTTTAATAAATTAAGTGGTTATTATATTGGTGGAGTATTGGTATGATTAAAAGGTATAAAAATTAATAATAATGGCCCTATTTAAACATTTTAAATTTATTTGAAATGCAAATTGATTATTAAACCCTTAAACAAGCCCCTAAGATAGTAGAGTTTTATGTTTGCTTGTTATAAGATATAATAAGATGGAATAATATTAATTGACTATTTTTACAGGTGTATATGGTTTTTAAAGACCTTGGTAAGGTATAAATTTACTTTTAAATTCTCTCAATCTAAAAATATTATATTTTAACCCCTCTCAGCCTACATAATCTATTATGCAAGTTCATAGTTTCATGCTTTTGTTTATTGTGGTCAAGTGAGGAAAAATTTGAAATACTAGTGATTTTAGAATGAAAAGGGAGATAAAACAGAAATTTTAAATTTTTTTTGAGGTCTCAACATGGAATATAACTCTCTTTATCCTATTTTAACCCCTCTCGGCCATGCACAGGCCTATATAGTCCACTAGTTAGATTTTTAGAGTAAAAACCCTAATAAATTTCATTATAACATTGTAAATTACTTAAAATTTTATAATATATTGTTGTTCAATTCCATATACAATATTATCGAGGTTTTTAGTTTGTCCCACATCTATACAATATGAAACTAGAACTCTAGGTGTGTTTTAGGGCTATAAGCCCTAATTGGTGAGGAACTTATAAAGGTGTAATTTCATAGATAATTAGAATGTGAAACTTTAAAATAAGTATTAAGGAGATAAAATGTACCAAAATATATGCTTATATATTTAGGAGGACTTGTGTAATGTTCTAACCAAGAAGATCTGTTAAAAAAAGGCTATAATGAAATCATGTCACTATTGAGGTTGAGGTGTGTAAGTGAGGGATGGAGAGTAAATGAGTGTTTAAAATTTTATGATGCAAGTGTGTTATGATGATTAAATATCATCTATGGTGGTTTATTGTGTTCATGATTCCAATAACAAGATTTGGTGTTTTAAGCCTTGAGGAGAATAACTAGTGTGAAGTTAGTGAGTCAAGTAAAGAAGATGAATCAATGAAGGGAATGAGTAAATGGGATGAATTATATTTTTAATTATGATATAAATATATATAAAATTTAATAAAATATGATTAGTACATAGGAACATAGTATAAAATGCTAACAATCCTAGAAAAGTTGAATGATTGTTGAAGATTGTAGGTTGAGTAAAGAGCAAGGTATATGCAAGATGAGATTAATGTCTAAGTTTAGATACATGAATAGTTTTATAATTATTTAATCATAACCATTTGAATTATTTATTATAATATCAAGTTAATCTCTTAGTTTAATTTTATTTTGAGTTCTCAAAAGCTTGTTATTTTGAAATTAACAAAGAATGCTATGAGGAATGCACAAAGTGACATTGCAGATGTATTGTAGGAAAAGAGTATGGTGAAGGTATGAATTATTGATTTCATTATATATATATATATATATATATATAAAATATTTGTTAAGAGATAAACTAAATCCTATAAGTCTAATAAGAAGGACTTGAAACTAGTCAAGAGAGATATATAGAAGATAGAGTGGAAAGAGCATTGAAGCTCAAGAGAGAGAAGAGAAAGACTCCAACTGAGATTCAAGGGATAAAATCAGTACTAGAAAAAGGAATAGATAAAGATAATAATATCCTAGATATGTCTAAGATTCAAGTTTGTAATCTTGCTAAGATATTGGTCTAAGTAGGTTAAGAAATTGAAGGAAAAGAGAGAAGATGGATGTAGAAGAAGAAGTGAAATAGGTGAGAAGAGATTTGGGTTAGAATTTTAAGAAAATAGAGATAATGGTAAAGATCATTAAGGATAAAGGAATTCAATTTCATGGTTGTAATGTGAGGAAGAGATTTAAGTGGCCAATATATCTACTCATGAAAGAGAAAAGGCATAAGAGGAATGCCTTGAGGAAAGAGAAAAATAAAGAGAGAAACACTTAGAGGCATGAGGGATGAAGAGTTTCCAAGAGAAAAACATGAAAGATAAGTGGTGAAAATATTTCTCATTGAGGATAATATGGAGAGAGAAGTTCCAAAATAAAAACTTGAAGGAGAAGATAATAAAAAGAGGACACTGTCTATGACATAGGCATTCATAGAGACAATGTGGTCTCTTGTTTTATATTCTAATATTGAATTTAAGTGTTTATATGTAGGTATAAAGAAAATATGGATGAATTTAAAGAATGGGACATTAAAGTTTGTGACAAATGGGTAAATTAAATCACCCATCAAGATGAAAAAAATGACAAGGGAACATAACAGGTTATAAAAAATAAGATGATAAAGATTTAAAATTCTTAGGATGTTAAGGATGAGATAGAAGAAGAGTTTCATGATGCTTTGAAAATAATTGTGACTGAATAAAGAGAGGAATCTCACAGATAATAGATGAATGAAAACCATGAATATTTGAGAGAGATAATAACCTTAAAGTTGTCTTTCAATAAGTTAAATGAATGTTTGAAAATTTAATTTGATTGCATGTATGAGAAGGAAGAAGTTAATATGCAGGTTGAAAAAGTGAAGGGAAAATTATAGCCTTCAAGGATAGTAAAATATCATGGTTATGTTTGACCTAAGTGGATCAAGGAACCAATTTATGAGATGAATAAGGAAAACCTCAAGCAATAGGTCATGCAAGCCAAGAATACAAGTGAAAGACAAGATCAAATAATGAGAGAAGAAAGAAATGGTAGGTTAAATCAAATTAACTTGATAGTATATCAAGAAAATAAGAATGAAGAAGGTGAGATAATAAATAAATATCAGTCCAAGAGAGTGCAAGGCAAAAATTGGGTCATGAAAATAATGGAAAGGGTATAGAAATATAATCTTATGGGTACACTTCAAGAGATCATAAAGAAAGAGGAAAGGTGAAACGTCAAAAATCAAGAAGACATGGTGGAGGCAAAAAAATATAAAGGGATGAATATGTAGATGATTAACTCAATGAGGAAATAAGATGAAAAGTGTCAAGAGAACAGTAGAATGTGAAAAGGTAAGAAAGTCATATATGATAAGTATGATGATGAATTTTTTGAATAAATGAGTGTGATCATGGAAATAAAATACAAAACATGAAAAATAATGTCAATATGTACAAGTGGGTGGTAAGGTGAGAGTTAAAATACACATATAAATGAAAAATTGATGGATGATGAGTACATAATGACTGCACATGTTGGTATAGGATAGAATTTTAAAGAAGATGAAAGGAAGTAGAGTCCTAAATTTGGTCAAGATTATGAATATATAGATGATCTCATGTTGAAAGAAGAATTAGAGATGCTAAAAAATATTTGCAATCCATCAAAAGGGATGCATTTAGGTGAAGAAAAATAGTAGGAGATCATGAGTGAGATCAAAGAATAACTAGGAATGGAGAAGAAAGAAAGAGATGAGTCCATCATAGCTCATGATTAGACAAAACAAGATTCAAAAAATGAATCCAAGATAAGGAAAGCATATGACTAGCTTGCATGATGATATTTCAAAAGAGTTGGATGAATAAATGAATGAGGAAGGTATTGTAACAAGTTTAAAAGAAGTGAATTCAAGAGGTAATTTAAATTAAGAGGATGAACAAACTAATATGGATAAAGGTATATCTGAAAAAAAGTCTAAAATAAGCATACAAGCTCAAGGAGCTAGTGAAGAGTTAATTTGGCCTCATGACACTCATAGAATGCATGTTTGAAATACTATTTGGACACATGAAGCTGAATAAAAGGATGAATATGTATCAAAACCATGCTCTGACTAAGAATGAAATGGAAACAAGGATACTTTTAGTTGAGAAAGAATTAAGTAGAATAAAATGGAAGAAAGAAAGGGATAGAGTAATGAAGAATAAGAAAGCAAGGATTGAGAACTATGGACCTAAGAAAAATAAAGAGGAAGGTAAAAAATAAAAATACAAGTGAAGGACATCTATAATTAGATAAATAATAATTTGGTTATGACATTCACTTTTTCTCCCTCCCAAGGAGTATGATGCAGGGGAATCTAGTAAGCAAAACACCATTTCGAGTTATTGAAGTGATATATGCTAGTTATGAGTCATAAATGAATCATTTTTGGATGTAGGAGTGTGTGAAGGATCCTATAGGGTCTATATGATGTCAAATATTAATTATGAGTCATAAGGAGTGAGTTTTATATAAACTTAGAGTTTTCCCACCAAAAGTAATAATTTAAATATTTGAAATAACTCAATGACCTAGTAAAGGTTGTAAGTGGTGTTTATAGTAATGTCAAGGGTGTAAAATGAATAATTAAGGTCCTATGGGTCATAAGATTATAATGGTATGTGAAATATTTAGTTAATTTGTGAGGTGGTCTAAGAAGGTGATGTATGCTAATTACATGTAAAATGCAAGAAATGAGAAAAAGGTGGTGAAAGAGTCTTTTTTTGGGAACCACCCAAAAAGAACATAGATTTTGGATGAGAATATAGGTTTCAATGTAGGTAGAGATATTATTTATAGTAGGATGAGGATAGATATATATATGAAGGTGAGAGGAGAAGAAAAAAAAATGTGTACTCCTCAAGAAGGTGGTAGAGTCCTCTCATGGACTGTATATGTAATGAATGATGGTTCAAGTTAATAAAGAAATCTTTTTTATTATGTTTATTCTCACTTGATAATTATATTGAATGTTATTGATTATATATTATATTTTAAAATCACTTGAGGCTATATCATATCATGTTTTATTTTGGTGATAGGCCTAAGTAAAAGAATGCAGGTTACAGTTAGGTAGAGGATGATTTGGTTAGTTTCTCAAGATAAAAAAAGAAGGAAATTTTATGGTACATCAAACATAAATATGTTTTAATCATTTATACTCAATATTTATTTAATATGGCGTTTAATAGTGAAATAAAATCAAGTAAAATTAACTCTATCCTCAAACCCTATTGCACGCTTGAAACAATCAAGATTGTTATGAAAGTTGATGTTTCTTGAAATCTTTGTATCAAAAAGATCATGGTTCTATTTGGGTTAGTCTACAAGTAATAGTTTACATTTTTTAATTATATATATTTTACATTTTTTAATTTAAAATATATGTTAATTATTCAACATACAGTCAGTAGCATGTTTACACTGTTAATACCCTTGCTTTCATAATCAAATGCCAAGGAAGGAGAATATGTGTTAAGAGAGTGAGGGGTTATTAGATTGGTGGATTATTTGTATGAGTGGAATGGATATCAATTAATAATAATTTACCTATTAAAATATTTGAACTTTCTTTGAAATGTAAACAAATTACTACACCCTTACATTGTCCCCTAAGATAGCAGAGTTTTATGTTTGATTGTTATAAGATATAGTAAGATTGAATAAGGTTCAATGACTATTTGGAGAGGTGGATATGGTTATAAAATACCATGGGAATGTCTCAATTTACTTTTATATTATCTCAATCAAAAAATATGGTATTTTAACCCACCTTGGCCTACATAGTCTATTATAAGCTTTGAATTTCATGTTTTTATTTATTATGGTCAACTGAGGGAAGAACGTGAAATACTAGTGATTGGAGATTTACAAGGGAGATAAAATAGAAATTTTAAATTTATTTTTAGGTATCTACATGGAATATAACTCTATTTATCCTATTTTGACCCCTTTCAGCCATGTAAAGGCCTACATAGTCCACTAGCCAGGGTTTTAGATCAAAAACCCTAATAACTTTCATTACAACCACATAATTTCCTTGAAATTTTATAATATATTATTACTGAATGTCCTCTAAAATATTATAAATAGTTTGAGTTGGTCCTACATATATACATTATAGAACTAGGAGTGTGGGTGTGTTTTAGGGTTAGAAGGCCTAATTGACAAGGAGATTACAAAGGAATATGTACTTTCATAGAGAGTTAGACTATGAAACTCCAAAATAAGTAGTACACAGATTGAGGGTGCCCAAATATGGGATTATATCTCTAGGAAGACTTTAAAAATATTTTAAGTAAGAAGATTTGTGAAAAAAAGTCTACAAGGGAATTGTGTCACTATTGAGGTTGAGGTGTGTAAGTGAAGGATGGAGAGTAAATGAGAGGTTAAAATGGGATGAGGTAAGTGTTTTTTGACTATGAAAGATCATCTATGGTGTCATATTGTGTTCATCAGATCAATAAAAAGACTTGGTGTTTTAAGCTATGAGGAAATTAACTAGTGTGAAGATAGTAAGTGAATAAAGTGAAGAAGATGAATCAATGAAGGGAATGAGTAAAGGGGATGAATGAGAGTTTTAATAATGGATTAAGGATAGAGAGAATTAACTCAAATATTATTAATACATATGGAAATAGTAGAGAATGATAGCAAACCTAGAAAAGTTGAATGATTATTGAAGATTACAAGTTGAGTAAAGAGCAAGGTATATGCAAGATGAGATTAATGTCCAAGTGCAGAGCTAGGAATATTTTATGATGATTTTATCATAAAATTATGCATCATAGAATAAGTATTTAAATGTAATATTACATTGAATGACTATTCTTCTAAATTAGAAGAATCTTTTGATTATGGATCAGAAATTAGATTCTAGATTCATATGATAAGATCTCCCATACGTGATGTAGTATAAGTATCTCAATAGCTATATTAGCAAAACCAAATGTATAAAAAAACTATAGTTAATTTGATAGCTACTAGAACTATTCTTTAACAAAAAATACAAAAATGTGAGCAAGAATACTTGTCTAAACTTACTAGAAAAAAAAGATAAAAAGAAATTCTTATAAATCATGTGCCACAATTCAAACAACTTTATTTACATCAAAATATTGAAGAAATTATACAAAAAAATATATGTATAGAAATAAATGAAAGAAGAATAGAATTTATAAATTAAAGTTATTTATAAAAAAATCTCAAAAAAATTTAATTGAATTACTGAAAGAAAATGCTGAAGAAGAAGATGATGAACACCATCTTGGACAAGAATTAGCTATGAATACTCAAGCTATTAAAGAAAGATATTTTCATTATGAAACTTCTCATATTCAACAATTCAAAGTCCATAAAACTCAATCTTTTTTGTGAGCTAACTATTTAGTGGAATGGATTTAAAGATTATCAATTAGATGTGTTTTTAGATATAGGTGTTGATATTTATTTAGCTAGGTATCACTCTATTTTCATTCATCAATGGAAATAAAATTATCAGAAATTAAAATTCGACACAAAAATAGTAGTGTCTTATTTATTTACTCATGTTCCTTTTTTACTAGGAGATCAGATATACTATTTGTTTGTATTACAGCATGAGATTCTAGAGTATGATATGATGATTGGTTTAGATAATTTAGAAGTTTTTTATCCTATTTCCATTTTTTAATAAAATTTTGTTGTTGGGAATAATATTTATCTTGTCAAAAAGGTGAAGTATGTTTGTAAAATTCCATTTTAAGAAAAATCTAGAAAACCTATCATTAATGCCTGGATTCATAAAAGTATTAGTTTGTGTAATTTAGTTGTTGATAGTATTATCATGAAGATAAAAAAGGATTGTTGTTCATAAAATACTTTAGCATTATGGCACAAAAAATTCATACCTACAAAATTGAGTTGAAATTGATTAAAGATAAAAATGGAAAAGATGTTGAGACCAATTTCGAATATCATCATTAGGTATATATCCCTCTCTTAGACAAGAATGTTTTGAATAAATTTATTATTTAAAAGAAATAGGCATTATCAGAGAATATAACAGTCTTTTAGGAAATGAACCATTTTATATCAATAAGAAATTTGAATAGATAAGGGGAAAGAAAAGATTAGTTGTGAATTATATTCCTCTTAACAAATACATGATTCTAGTACAACAATAAATTCCATCCAAAGATGATAATTTATAAATAATTCATGGTAGTAAAGTCTAAATCAAATTTGATCTCAAGTTAGGATTTTAGCAAATCAAAGTTGGACAAGAAGACAGGTACAATACTACTTTTATTACTAGTTAGTATGAATGTAATATACTTCCATTTGGTCTAAAAACTACTCCTAACATATTTCAGAATATGATGAATCAAATTGTTGCTCCATATTCTCAATTCATCATAGTGTATATTGATGAGATCATGGTATTTTCAAAATAATCAAAAGAACATGTTAATCATCTAAACCAATTTTATCATATTGTTTATGATAATGGATTAGTTAGGCAGAAAAGATTATTACTTTTAAGGATGAAATTGATTTCCTTGTTGTTAAAATAACTTGTGGAGAAGTTGAAGTTAAAGAACATGTCCTCAAATATATCAATAAATTTCTTAATGAAATTAGAGATCAAAATACACTTCAAATATTTATAGGTTGTGTCAACTACATTGCAGGATAGTATTATAACATTACTCATGACACATTATTGATGAATAAAAGACTCTCTAATAATCCTCCAGAATGGAATGATCAAATTATTGATGTAGTGAAAATGATCAAATTATTGATGTAGTTAAAATGATCAAATAATTTTTTTAGAATATACAACTTATTTGTTTGAAGAACTAGATGGTAGAAGATGGGCATATATGATTCTGAATTATATTGACAATGATGATACCATATTTGATAGGATGATTCAAGAAAAATTATTTTTGAAATTTATTTATCACTATGGATTTGAGTTTTTATTTCTATAGTCAAGGTTTTGGCCATCATTTAATCTAGATATTGAAAAAATTAGGTCTTCAGTGGATTTTCATGAACATCTCAAGGAAATCTGAATTGTATTATGCCTACAAAAACATTAAATGGTCTAGAAATTAATATTTCTCTAGATCAAGTCTCAAATATCTTATTGCTCTCAGGATTCCTTTCAAAGTTAAGCTTGAAATTTTCCCTATACAAAATCATAAATTTGATGCAAGACTTAGATTACATGTTCAACATTATGCTACATTATGAAAAGATTTAATATTACTCATCAATCTCAAATTCCACCTAGAGCTCTAGGTCAACTGATCAAGATACCCTATACATTATACATATATCTAGATATTTCTTATGATACCGGTTCTTATAATGATTATTCTCCTCAAGGAGAATATGAATTTGTTGATGATTATTGATAGTCTACAAGAATACTGATAAGATCTTTCTATCAACATGAACATGGGCACATTAACCCTATTTTCTTCTTCATGGACCTCACCACATTACTAAAGGTACTATGATGTCAGTATGTTGACATATTCCTACTATGTTATTGGGCATGTTGAAAGAATAACATTTCAAGTTGGTTTATAGTGGATACATAACCCATTATCTAAAGTGTTATTTAAAGTAAGAGTATTTATCCATATCACTCCTTATATCAATTGGGAAATCTTGGCACACTTAGAAGTGATAGGTATGGTTGAGGTGGCTTGTTATAGCTAATTATTCTACTATTCATTGAATTTATGTATTTTAAATATCTTGATATCCTATAAAACTTTTATTTTTATTGCACCTTTGAATTTATCCTAGATTAGAAGATATGAGTGAAATACTAGTGATTGGGTTTTTCCCTTTGTTAATTTAAGTACTGAAATTCCAACAGTCATTGTTAAACATCAAACACTTTATCAACATCTCATGTATTTCCATCTCTTGAATTAATATGAATCATTGATCTCCCTCAAAATTATCTTGATCTTTAAATATTCTAAAAAACTATCACTTTGACCTCATCTTGTGTTCCTTGGTAACTTTGACCAAATATGCACTATTGATCTTCTTAAAAGTAGATCAGTCTTTACCTTTGCTCACTATTAAACATCGATAACTTGTCATCATCTCTTTGCTTCCTAAAAGTTTTGAAAAATGCACTTGATAAATCTCTTTGAGAGTATCCTAGACTTAAACCTACTTAAATGTCAGACACTTTGACTTCTTTAACCCAATACACATCATAGATCTATATGTATGAACATCCACTCACTGTTCATCTATATCTGATAGGTTAATTTCATGTCATAGATTTGTGATGAAATTAAATGTACAACATTAGATCTCCCTTTAAAAAATTGGATAAGTATGGGAACTTAGTGAACTTCTACCTGAGAATCCAACTTTTCACCTTAATAAGTTTTTCTACGCTCAATCTCATGACCTAAAATTTAAACCATGTGATCTTCTTTCATAAGAAAATCCATCCATATATCAAGTTACTCCTAGAACCTTCATGAATGTGAAATATAATTCCATAAAATTAATTACTAATATCTAATTGAACTTAGATATTAATATCAGATTAATTTCTTGTTTTAGATTTATAATGTGATTGAACGTGCATCATCACATCTCCTTTGAAAATTTACTAAGTATGAGAAAACATTGCAAAATACCTAGGATGAAAACTTTACATACTTATATATTTTTATCTACTCAATTGCATGACTCAAAACTTATAACATATAAACTTGGGAATAATTTGATCACACCCATATGACCAACTCCCTCTAACTGATCCGTAAATGTCAATGGTGACATTAGTAAATTGCCTACTCAGATTTTTATGTCACAAAACTAACTATGCTAGGATAAACATAAGGAAGAACAATATGAATAACATGCACTTCCAAAATCTCTCCAATCATCCTTGACCTCTAATAGGACCCCTCACACATTCTCAATACTTCAGAGCCATCCCTAATCATGCCAAAATTGAAGATCAACCAAGCCTAATTCAACCATACTAGGACAAACACACTTCACACTTTGTCATTGACACTTAGACTATCAATAAACTTCATCCACTCACTTGGACACCTCCATGACATCACTAAAAACTCTACAACAATATACCCCTTTCTCATTGATTTCAACACCCATCATACAACTCACCTTCCTTCTCTCTCTTTAATTACTCTCATAATAAGAACTTTCTCCCCCTTTGATATAATAATAATGTTGGAAAAAAATAATCCTAAGGACCTAAAATCCAGAAAATAAGATAATGACACCTTATAATTATGATACAAACTCCCTCTTACCTTGATTCTACCTCCTAGTTGCCTTGATAACATCCTCTTCCTACATGCCAATACTCTCTTCAACCAAACACTACAACCAATGAAGAAAGAACACATAAAAGAAATAAAATATGATGGAACTCACAAAGAAACATCTAATATGGAATCCCTATAATATCTCTAATCCATTTCACCTATTTATCATCTTCATATCTTCACACACCATGAAGAACCACCACACAAGCTTACTAGCCTTCTCTCTCAAGCCACCTCAAGGACCATAAATAAAACTTCATGCCACTAACCAAATAAGAAACATGTTATAAAACATCTTTATAACTCACCTTGAAACACTCATTCCTTGATATTTATTATAAACTAATTAAAAACATCAAATCTTCACACTAGGCCTGCCTAGGCTCTTTATAGCGCTACCTAGAACATGCAGAGCCCATAACTTTGAGTATACATAATTTAAATACCTAAATATTCATATATAAATAACTCTAATATACCCCCTTAATAAAATAAATTTTCATCATCTAGATCCTCTTTTATAACATACTTCCTTCACAAATCTACTAGCCAATTAGGCCTCTATTTTGATAAAAACTTAAATAATTTGAAAAACACAAATCTTAAAATCTATATGAATATTTATTTTGAACCCCATTTCTCCCATTCAACCTAATAAGAGGTATCATACCTCAAATCATAATCAAAACCACTTTTTTAGCATAGCCCAAAACTCTATAATCTCAAAATAAACAAGATCAACAAACCTCCTTCTAGTCAATGCCCACCTCTAAAACTTATTACACCTTAAAGACAACCATCACACACTTCTCAACAAATATTTGAGTCTCCATAGTTTTGGGAACCCATACATCCTATAACCAATTTTAGGCTTGCTTTCCCTTAAGCCAAAACTAAGAAAATCAAGAGCACTCAAAAATCTCCAATTTGACTTCAACATACCTTCAGACCACAAAACCACCTAGAAAAAACTAGAATAAGGTCAATAATACCTTTCTATACAAACTCTCAAATTCTCCTTTTCCATTAGGAAACCTTCAATTTGAATCTATAAACTGCTCCAACTTTAGGACCAAAGCACTTGAATATACCTTGAGCACACATACTTGCTTCTCTAAAAGAAAGATGTCTCTTAATAATCATAGGTAGAGACACCCTACTTCACATGGTTCCTTAGAAAAATGTGAAACTAGGAGTTACCCATAACTCCTCATATTCCTTCTCCTCTTTGGTCATCTAATATTGGTAGTTCTTTTTCTTCTTCTTAGGCTTGAGAGAAATAACTTACTCATCCATTATAACATTCTCATTCTCTTATAAGACTATATTGACAACACATGTATATAACAAAGATTATTGACATTTTTTTTTAGTTGAATAATCTTCCTTTTAGTTAAAAATCCTTATCACTAGGTATTGACAAATGATGTTCTTTGAATAAAACTTGCTTAGCAAAAGTAGGATGTTCACTTGAATCCATACACACCTCAAAACTAGCCCCAACCAACACCTTGGTCTTGTCCTTGAGCTTGGTCTCTTCATTCACATCATGAGTAGACAATGAGAGCCCTTGGCACTCTTCAACTTCTATAACATTCTCCACCATAGAAAACATATTACTTAGACATGTAGACTCATCATGACTCACACTTACCACCTTTGGTTTCCATGAGTTAATTTGCCTTCTTTATTGCATCTAGGATCTTGATTAAAACTATTCTATGTTGTAGGTGTTTTTTTGTAGAATATAGCAATGTGACCTCTCTCTTAACATTTGAAGCACACTATACCTTTTTTAAGAAGCTTATCCTACCTTTCTTGATTAGAAAAAAATATTGAAATATGTCAATTCTTTTAAAAATTGAAACAAACTACTCCTTTTGAAGAAAATTCACATTTTGATTGATGACCCCCATCACAGTTTTGTGTAAACACATTTCTAACATGTCTCTTGCATTCTCTAACTCTAAGCCCAAATTGGTCTTAGCTAAAATAGTAACCATTGAAACTTGCATACCTCATGGCATTTGGTTGTCTAATATATTTTTATTTTACTCTATTAGTACATTCATTCCTTGATTGATTATTAGCCTTCAAGATCTAATTTATATTAGTCTTCATTTTGTCTTAAGTTGCATTTTATAATTCTTTTTTGTATCCGAGACTAGTTCTATCACTTTCATGATTTTAACCACTTAGAATATTGTCTATATCATTTGAGCTCTTTTGAAATCTCATAAATGATTGCATCTTACTAGATGTCTCCTATAACTCTAATTTTAATGACTCATTTTCAATTACATGGCTTGAGCATTCATCTTCTTTAGCTTTCAGGCTTGTAGATAGGATTTCTAATTGACGACTAAGATGATTGACTATGTCTTAATTCTCATTGGTGTCTTCATTATTCCTTGATTCATACACACTGAATTTATCCTCATAGTCCTTTATTTGAGACTTTATCTTCTTGTTAATCTTCTTCTTAGTCTTCAGTTCTTCAAGAGCATTAATCAATTCAGTGTCACAGTCCACCTTATCTCTATCATCGTCTAAATCATTCCAAGATGAATCCTTTTGATATGATAAAATTTCTTTCTCAGCCATAAAGAGGGATTCATCTTCAATAAGACCATCATCTACATGATCATACTCTATGTTACATCTTCTCTCTCATATGATGAGCTGTAATCTTTATTTGTGTAGAGGCTCTTCTTGTTATCTTACTCTCTGAATCCCTTCTTACTTTTATCAGACTTGAATGGTCTCTTGCCATCATCATGACCTTGACCATGCTCTTCATCATCATTTTTCTTATGATTATGAGGGAACTTATTATAAAAATGCCCTACTTCTTCACAATTGAAGGATTTGAAGGGTAGTTTACGTTTGTACTTGCCTGAAATTATTTTTGATTTCCCTATAAATAAATAAATTAATTCATCATCATCAATATTAGATGTGTCATCCTCTTTGATTTTCTTACCCTAAAACTTCTTCATTGGCTTCATTTTTGTATTGAATTTTGCTTCCTTCTTTGGTGGTATATCATCATTTATTCTCATCTCATAGGTAGTAAGGATGCCATACAATTCATTCATATTTAAATGAGTAAGATCATGAATTTATTCTATAATAGATAAATTAGAATCAAACTTGAGAGAGAGAGAGAGATACCTTAATACCTTTTGAACTATAGTATATTCTTCAAGATTCTCTCTAATATATCTAATGATGTATCAAATCTTTGTAGAAAGGATTCCACAAAATCTTCTTCCTTTATGTTAAGACTCTCAAATTATCTTTAGTGAGTCTATAACTTTACCAACTTAACCTTTAAATCTCCTTCATAAATAGTATTTAATTTACCCCACATTTCCTTGGTATATATGCAATAGATTACTTTGATGTGTTTAATATTTGAAAGACTAAAATTGATAGCATTCATTGCCTTATAATTGTTCTCAAACAAATTCTCATCTATAACACTAGATGGAGGAATAGTAGATGCAAAATAGACATCCACAATATATTGTCAAATGTCAAACCCTAGGGACTTGATGTAGGTCCTCATCCTCACACCCCAAAAAGAATAATTATATCAATTGAAAATCAATGCTTGATAAGTGGAAAATCCTCCTTCTATTTGATGGTAACCCATATTGTACCTTGAATCTCCTTCAAGTTATCAAGCCTCTACCAAAGGACCTATTTTAATACCATTTCTTAGAGGTAAAAACCACTAGGGGTTGAATTAGCAGTGAAAAATAATCCAATTAAATTTACAAATCCTTAAAATACTTAATAATTAAATATAACCATTCATGAAACATTCAAGATGTTTATAGCAATGAATAATAGATACTACAAAATCACAGATACAACACAAGATCTATGTTATAAACCATCTTGGAGAATAAAACTCACTCCCAAGCTTGTAAACACATGGACTATTTGGCCTATAAGGTATTATAAACATGAGACTTAGTGGAACACACATTCCACAAGGAGCACCTGCCCCTAGGATGGTCATGTCCTTCTGACTAGAATTTAGTGAAACACCTATTTGACAAGGAGCACCTACCCCTAAGATGGTCAAGTCCTTCTAACCTAGATTTTGGGTACCTTACCAATAGATGTGAAATGAACATCTCCTAAAAACTAATTGCCTACCACTTTGATGGAGATATAGTTTATATCAACCCCTTCACTTCTTCACACAGCCACAAACATCCAAAACCACTTGTTTGATCACACCACACTTCTAAGAAACAACTATGTCATAACCTCAACAATATGATCAAAAGGTCATACACATATTCCACACTCTAATTCAACTCTCAAATCAACTACCAAGCTTACACATACATCATATGTCCTTTGTTTACACTCAATGCATCCAAAACATGCTTTTGGATCACGTTGGACCTCTTCACTCATCCTCAATATTCAAACCTACAAGAGCACTATTCTTGACATAAAAATTATGACCTATATTTCATACACATAGTCATCAACCTACTCTTATCTATAACCCATCCACTGTGCACACACCCTTTCTTTTATCCTTTGCTCCACAACTCTCACATCTACCTCTTCTCTCAAGACTCTCACATCTAGAAATCATCATCTTTGATTTCACAATTTATAGAGCCTTCAATATTATTATATTCTTGGTTGGAATTTAGACTTTCCTTAACCCTTAATACATCTTACATATCTCAATATTATCCTCATAGGTCAGCAATAGAAACTATGGGTCACACTTAAGCACCTATGCCTTTTAATTAGGCCTTAGTATCCCTTATAGGTCTCATGGAGACCTATTCCCCCATTTAAAAATATATTGATCAAATTAGAAACACATGACCACTTACAAATATATATTTCCACTCCACATGACCCCTTTAACATCCTCAAATGATCATAGTCATCACAACACTCATTTGCCAAAGCAAAATAGATCAATCTTTGACCTTATACACAGAAACACCGTGAATGAACACTTAATTAAATTATAATGTTTTTTTCATACTACATATGGATTGTTCAAACCTCCAAAATCCATAAAAATCATTCTCAAGGATTATATAATACTCTTCAATATATAATTACCCTTTCTATATCCAAATACCATCAAAACATCTCAAATATCTTTCTCATGTCTCTTACAAAACACGGTCAAATACATAGTCAAATTTGGATATTAATAACTTTGACTTTAAAGACATTCTAACCCTATAACTAGATTTAATGGATGCATCTTGAAGTCCCCTACAAGTTTTATTTTTGTTTTATCTTTGAATTCATTTTGGATCAAAAGATATGAGAAAAATACTACTAATTGGTTTTTCCCTTTGTTAATTTAAATATTCAAATTCCAACGTTCACTATTAAACATTGAACACTTTATCAACATCTCATATCCTTACATCACTTAAATTAATACACATATTTGATCTCCCTCTAAAATATCTTGATATTTAAGGATGCTAAATAACTATCACTTTGACCTCATCTCATGCTCCCTAACAACTTTAACCAAATATGCATCATCTATCTTCTTAGAAGTAGCTAGGTCTTTACCTTTACTCATTGTTAAATATCAATCACTTATCATCTTATTGATTCTTGAAAATTTGGAAAAAATGTGCTCTGTCAATCTCTTTTAGAGTAACCTAGACTTTAACCTACTTACACATCAAAAACTTTGACCTCTTTGACTCAATATGCATCATAGATTTGCATGTATGAACATCCACTCATCATTGATCTCTATTTGATAGGTTAATTTCACACCATATATCTATGATGCAATTAAAAATGTACTGTTATATCTCCCTTTGAAAAATTGGATAAGTATGATAACTTAGAGAACATATTTCTAAGAATCCAACTTTACACCTTAATAACTACTGGTATGGTCAATCTCATGACATAAAATTTTAACCATATGATCTTATTTCATAGGGTAATCCATCAATATATCAAGATGATCCTGGAACCTTCATAAGTGTGAAATATAATTCCACCAAACTAACTACTCAGCTCTACTTGAACTAAGACATTAAACTTTAATTAATTTCACATCGTAGATCTGTGATGGGATTAAATGTGCACTATTAGATCTCCTTTGCAAATTTAGCCAAGTATGGGAAAACATTGAAAAATACTTGAGAAGTCAAATTTGCATAGGTTTATATTTTTATCCACTCAAATACATAACCTAAAACTTAGACCAAAGAAAATTTGGACTAATGTGATTACACCCATATGCTAAACTCTCCCTGACTCATCCATATGTGGTAATTGTGACATCAAAAAACTACCTACTCAGATTTTTTTGTCATAAAAACAACTATGTCAGGATGAAGATAATGAAAAACCAAATGAATACCATGCACTTTCACAAGCTATCCAATCATCCTTGACCTCTAATAGGACCCATCACACATGCTCAATACTTTAGACCCATCCCTAATCATGCCATAACTAAATCAACCAAACCTACTTCAAGCATACTAGGAAAAGCACACTACACACTTTGTCATTGACACTTAGACTATCAAGACACTTCATTCACTCACCTAGACACCTCCATGACATATGTAAAAACTTTCCAATATATCTTAATTTAAAATACTAATATATTATTATCTAATCCTAGATTAGTTTATATGGAAGATAGTTCATCCAAAGAACATATATGGAAAACTTCTTTAGGAGATGAGTCATATACTAAGAAGATATTTCCAAAGTTATCTAATTTTTATCATTATACCCTAGATGGAAATCAAATATATTATATGATATATCTAATATAGATAGATAATAATTTAGAAAAGACACCTGAAGTTAAGATGTTAAATTGGAATAATTTAGCTACAAAGTGTATAAATAACAAAATATCTAATATTCAACAATATATTGAACATGCTTGTAACATGCTCAAGTATATTGACTTATATCAGAAAGGTCAAGTCACTCAATCATTAAATCAACTTGAGGATATTTCAAAGGCTACAACATCCACTATAAATTAAAAGGTTTAATCATAAGTCTCCAAAACAAAAGTGCATGTTGATGATATTAAGAATTATGAAGATAAGATAAAGAAAATACAAAGTCAAATATATATAAAAGTCAATGTTAATGGGACATAATGTTATTTGTAAGTTCCTAAATATGATGATATTCAGTCCACTAGTTATACTCTATTAGGTATCTAAAAAAGGCATGAAAAATAATTAAAAACTCTTGTATCCCAAATAGATAGTCTATCCAAGGAATTTGTCAATCAATATTCCTTTGTAAATAAAATTCCAATTTTTTTTCTAGAGTGAGTCTTTTCATCCTTATACAAAATAAATTGTTGAACACCCATTTGAAGGATTTGAAAGACCTAAATACTCTCATGAACCTCAAGCTCCTAAAAATTATAGTCCTATAACCTAGTCCCAAGTCCAACAATTACATAGATCTCTCCATATACCAAAATCCAAAAGTCTTCCTAACATACCATCCACTTCAGAGCAAATATTTAGAATTGGTATGTCTATAATTGATATCAATGAATTTGAATCCATTTATACACATCAAGAAGGATTCTCAATAACTCCATTATAAAGTCAGATGATAACTTTGAATCTCCATCCTTTCTTATGGAAATTCCAATGTGAATCTCTAGCCAAGAGATAGGAAATGATTCAAGCAATGATTGCTTGGGAAAGTTTTTAGATTACTAATTATGGAAAGGATCCAAGAATAATTAATGAAAGTTTAGCATATGGATTTATTGGTATTATGAAAATTTGGTGGGGTAGTCTTTTTAAAATTGATAGAGAAGGAGTCATTAATCATTATTTGCCTATTGGAGCTTTAGCAAATGCATTAATATCTGAATTTGTTAGAACATTGGATAATGATAGAGAAACAAATAAATACAAGTTCATGAAAGCTTAGTTATATGACATGAGTCATATTGAATAATATATATTATCTATATGGAATAGTTATATTATGGTACTAGTGAGCCTAAAAATATTACTTATAAATTCAAATATCTTGAATCTTTACCTTCTTATTTTTCATCAAAAATATAAATAAGCCTTAAGAAATGATTTGTTCACAATATCATTTGTAAAGATCAATTAGAATATTAGAGGTGTGCATATGAAATTATGTGCTAAAAGAAAGACACATAAAGAAAATATGACATTTCATAACAATATTGGTGCAAAATTTTGTGAATGGCAAGAAGATAATTTTGGTTGTCAATATTCTCATACTTATCAAAAATATAAGTATAAAACTTGTAAAAATTCTTCTAATTGACATTCTTGTTTTTACCCTAGGAGGAAAACCTACCATCCCTAGAATAAATATAAGAATAAGAAGAAGTTTTACAAAAGAAAATCATGGCCAAGAAATGTGTTCAGAAAAAGAAATCATGGTTATCAAAAGAAACCTCTTTACTATTTTATTATCAATGTGATCATTATGTTATTAAGTGCCCCAATAGAAAAAAAGAATTCAAAATAATTAATTTATTGAATTCCTATAATATTGATGAAGATGAGTATGTTATGATATCTTAACATGAAGATCATTGTGATTTTGATGTACCTATTCAAGGATTTTTAGAACCACAAGAATAATTTCAAGATAATATTACATTGAACCATTGTTCTTCTGAATCAAAAGAATCTTATAATTATGAATCAAAAATTGGATTTTAGAATCATGTGATAAGATATCCCATATTTGATGTCGTATCATTACCTCAATAACTATATAACTAAATCAAATATATGAATAAACTCTAGTTTATTTGATTGCTAGTAGAACTCTTCAACAACAAATACAAAAATTTGAACAATAATACCAATCTAAAATTTATAGAGATAAAAGAGAAAAATAAATTCTTAAAAATATTTTGCCATAATTCAAACAACTTTATTTAAATCAAAATATTGAAGAAAGTTATATAAAAATAATGTGTCTATAACTAATGGAATAAGAATAGAATTAAGAAATTAAATCTATTTCTAGACAAAGTTGAAAAAAAATCAACTGAATTACTGATAAAAATTGAAGAAGAATATTATGAACTCTAGTTTAAAAAATAATTAGCTATCACTACTCAATCTATTAAAGAAATATATTTTCATGACAAAACTTCTCATATTCAACAAGTCAAATTCTATACAACTCATAATCCTATTTGTGAAATAACTTTTAAGTGGAATGGATTTAAAGCTTATCAGTTAGATGTTCTTCTAGATATAGGTGTTGATATTTCTTTGGATGTGAATCACTTTATTCCTAATGATCAGTGGAAAGAATATTTTCATATATTAATATTCAACACAAAAAAAGTAGTGTCTCAGTTATTAGCTCATGTTCCCTTTTTAGTAGGAAATCAAATATCTTATTTATTTATAGTACAATATGAGATTACATAGTATGATATGATGGTTGGTTTAGATAATTTAGAAGTTTTTTATCCCATTTCTATTTTTCATTAAAGGATTGTGCTTGGGAATAATATTGATCTTGTCAAAAAGGATAACTATGGTTGTAAAATTCCATTACAAGAAAACTCTAGAAAACTTGTCAACAGTTCCTATATTCGTAAAAGTATTATCTTGTGTAATTTAGATGTTGATATTATTATCATGAATATCACAAAAGATTATTTTTTATAAAATCCTTTTAGCATTATGACATAGAAAGACTCATAACTACAAAATTGAGTTGAAATTGATTAAATATAAAAATGGGAAACATGTTTAGCCCAAATTTAAAGCTCCTCATTTAGGTATGTCTCCCTCTCTTTGAAAATAATGTTTTGAACAAATTTCTCATTTAAAATAAATGGTCATTATTAGAGAACCTAATAGTCCTTGGTGATGTGAAGCATTTTATGTCAATAAGAAAGCTGAATAGATAAGAGGAAATAAAAGATTAGTTTTGAATTATATTCCACTTAAAAAATATATGATTCTAGTACAACATCTAATTATGTCCAAAGATCATATTTTTCAAAAAAATTGTTGTAGCAAAGTCTATAGCAAATTTGACTCAACTCAGTATTTGCCAAATCTAAGTTGTAAAAGAAGATAGGTATAAAATTATTTTTATTACTCCATTTGGTAAGTATGAATGGAATGTACTTCCATTTAGTCTAAAAAATTTTCCTAACATATTTTAGCATATGATGAATCAAATTTATTCTACATATTTTTAGTTCAACATTGTGTATATTGATGATATCGTGGTATTTTCAAAATAACCAAAGTAACATGCTGATCATCTAAACCAATTGTTTTAGATTGTTAATGATAATAGATTAGTTCTTTATACAAATAATATGACTACTTTTAAGGATGAAATTAATTTATTTGGTGTTAAAATAACTTCTAGAGAAGTTGTAGTTCAGGAACATGTCCTTAAATATATCAAAAAAAATTCTTTATGAAATTTGAGATCAAAAGACACTTCAAATATTTCTAGGTTGTGTCAACTAAACTATAAGATATTATTATAACATCACTTAAGATAGATTATTGTTGAATAAAAAAATATCTAAGAATCCTCTAGAATGGAATGATCAAATGACTACTTCAATAAAAAAGATTAAAAAAAATTGTTAGAATCTACCACCTCTCAGTCTTCTAGGTAATGGATTGAGGATTATTAAAACATATGCATCTGATCAATTTTAGGGTATTATGTTAAAATAAAAATTATCTAATGGAACAAAAAAACCTTGTAGGTTTTCTTCTAGTTCTTTTAAGAAAGATCAATTAAATTATCATTTTACTCACAAAGAAGTACTTGAAATAATTAAGGCAATACATTCTTTTATGTTCTTTATTAGATGAGAAAAATTTGTTATCAAATCAGATTTAAATAATTTCATGATTTTTATTGAGAATATAAATAGTTATAAAAAGGGTGGTAATATCAAATTAATATAGTGGGCATCAATTCTTTTAGATTTTGATTTTTTTGTTAAACATATATATGGTAAGAAGAATTGTCTTACTTATTTCATATCACGAGAAAAGAATCAAGATTATAATATCTCTCTTATCACATAAGTAAGAGAATAATTTCAAACTTCTCTTTTGCAATATTTAAGAACTATATATTCTCAACTCTAAGATAAAATTACTAGAATCACTAGAGAATCATATGATACTTTAATAGAATTAAATAATATTCATGTTGCATATATCTCTTAGTTTTAAGATCTACATGGAAGAAGATGGCCATCTATAATTCTGAATTATATTGATAAGATCATATCATAGTTGATAGGATGACTAAATAAATATTATGTTTGAAATTTATTTATCACCATAGATTTGATCTTTTAGTTTAATGGTCAAGGTTTTGGCCATCATTTAATCCAAGTATTGAAAAATTTTGGTATTAAATGAATTTTACTGAACATCTTAATGAATTTATAGATTATATAATGCCTACAAAACCTTTAGATGATCTAATGGTTAATATTGATCTAGATCAAGTCTAAAATATCTCCAATGCTCTTAAGATTCTTTTAAGATTTAATTTTGAAATTTTCTATATACAAAATCATCATTTTGATGTAATACTTATATCACATGTTCATTTTGTTGCTGCATTATGGAAAATATCTACTATTACTCATCAAGCTCAATTTTCACCTACAAATCCAATTCAGTTGATCAGGATACCCTCTTCATTATACATATATACCAGTGTTTATTTTGATCCAAGTTCTGATAATGATTATTATCCTTAATGATAATATGAATTTGCTAATGATGATTGATAAGAATGATATTTAAAATATAAGCTTTTTTTATTTTTAGGATCCATTTAAGATGACAAGTAAAGATCATATGAGCTATATTTTATAGACTGATAGATTTATAAAATAGACTAACTCTTAGACCCATTTCCATAGAATTAGTCTTCACCTCCTATTTATAAATTATAAGAGGCGAATAAATAGATCTTGCGAGCAACCTAGGTATAAGGTAAAAGTGGATGACAACCCCATCAAGTTAGGTGAAAATACATAAAATCAATGAATAGTAGAACCATTGGCTAAAGCAATCCACCTTCACCATACCTATCACTTCTTAATGTGTCAAGATTCCTTAATTGATACAAGGAACGATATAGATGGAGACACTTACTTTAAATAATGGTTTATGAGTCCACTACACACCGACTTAAAATATTATTTTGTCGACATACCCGATAACATATCAAGAATCTATCAACATATTTAAAATCATAATACCTTTAGTAACATGGTGAGGTGCATGAATAAAAAATGAGGGTTGAAGTTCCCACTTTCATGTTGTTAGACAGACCGTATAAGTGGTCTTGTAGATTATCAATCATCATTAGAAAATTCATATTCTCCTTGAGGAAAATAATCATTATCAGAACCCAGATGAGAAGAAACATATAGATATATGTATAATACATAGGGTATCTTGATTAACTGACCTTGAGTTATAGGTGGAAATTGATCTTGATGAGTAATAGTAAATCTTTTCCATAATGCAGCAACAGGTTGATCATGTGATCTATGTCTTGCATCAAATTGATGATATTGTACAGAGAAAAGATCAAACATAACACTTAAGGAATCCTGAGAGAAATATAGATATTTTAAATTTGATCTAGATTAATATTAAATGTTGTATCATTGAAAGGTTTTTTAGGCATAATAAAATCTATAAATTTATTGAGATGTTCTAGAAGATCCACTGAAGACCAAAAATTTTAAATACTCAAATTGAATGATGACCAAAACCTTGACCATTGAACTAAAAACACAAATACATGGTGATAAATAAATTTCAAACATGAATTTTCTTGAATAATCGTATCAATAGTGATATCAACATTGTCTATATAATTCAAAATCATAAATGCCTATCTTTTGCCATCTTATTCTTGAAACTAAGAGGTATATGCAACATGAATATTATTTAATTATAGTGAATAATCATATGATTATATAGTGAATTTGGTAATTTCATGTTGGATTTGAGAATATATATTTCTCAAAATAAGTGTTCTACTTACTTGATCTGGTCTACTTCAAGGTCTTCTAGAAACTTGCTTGTAATTACATCTCTTACTAACCATAAACTATCTCTTGGTCTATCGAAAAAGGTCTTATGAGTATTTGTATTTAAATAATAATGACATTCTTATTTATTATTATCTATTGTATTCTTATCCTCTGTATTTAGATCAAAAGACACTTTTAATGACTTAAAACTAGGTACTTAGTCCCAAGACAGTAATCTACCTTCAAGAAAAACCCTTATTTGACTACTAAAGCACTCAATTGTACATCCTCACATATTTTTAAAATACTATTTTGTATTCACTAATAATTTAACTCAAAAATCTTATTGCATGAATAAATTCAACTCAAAACTCAAATGAAAACAACTCTACCCTTTATAGGCCTATTAGGAGAAATTCTACGTCTTAAGGACTTGATACAAATAGGTTTACAACCACCTTATTTTATGGACTCATTCAATTCAAAAACTCAATGAAAATCTCAAGACAATGATACAATACTCATAAGTGTCTTTACACAAGATCAAAATACTAATTAGATCACCAAAGTGCCCAAAACATTGACTCAGTCCTAAGAATTGTTATAGTACTATGTACAAGCATGTTTGGTATTAAAAAGGTGTTATTAATATAAAATCATCAAAGGATTCTTATAAATATTTATTAATATCTCTCAAGACTATATCTAAGGATGATAACATAATTTCTTTATTGGTTTCTTATTAATTGGAATTTAATAAAAACTCTACTATTTAGGTTCAGATGGCCTAATCTACCTAATTGGAAAGATATTTACTTGGATTAGCTACCAAATATTTTTAATCACTTTAAATAAGTATTTATAGTGTTTACACAATAATAGTGGAACTTAATGATAGGTTTATAATAAATCAACAAAGTAAAACACTTGAAGTTTCTTTGGAATTATCTTTCATGTGACTATTTATAGGAAGATAAAAAAATAGCCCTCTATATTTGTAATCACAAGGTGGGTTTGAGCATGATACCTATTGGAATACCTTATAAACCTTATTTAGAAAATTCCTTATGTGTTTTATATATTTTGACAGTTTATATGAAAGCTATGGTTCTTTTTTTATATATAAAACCCCTGTTCTACGGTTTGAATATGTACACAAAAATTGATAGCTTCAAATTAAATTTTAGTGCAACTTAAAGAATTTTTTTAGGAAATAAAACTTGGAAAAAAGTCTTTAATAAAACCCTAAAAATATCCAATATTCTAAAAAAACTCATTCTAATTTTTCCATGTGATACAAGAGACTAAAAGTAACTATAAATACATTAAAAAAATAGATTTTAGAAGGTTTCAATGACATGAACCTTGGATCAAGTACAAATTATATTAAAATTAAGATGGATTTAATTCACACATGCAATAAATTTTTGAATAAAATAAATTAAGTAACAACATGCCTTTTCTTCACAAAAAAATAATTCTTTTGAATACATATACCCCCATTCTTTCTTGGCAAACTATCAAATTTGCTTGTAATCAAGAATTTCTTCACTTTTAAAGCTTGTTCTCACCTTCAATTCCTTATTTTTTGTGTATTTTAAGATTATCAATTTCTTGGATATGTACTATACTTGGATTTTGTTATCTTTTCCTTGGAATATCTAAAAAACCTTTATCTCAACTTAGAAAATAAACTTTAATTAATGGGTCTATCAATATGGATAAATGAATAATTAGTAGCAACCTATAGCATATATACACTAATGATTTAGTCATTCATACATGACATTTACCACATACATATTACTACATGTAGGTATGTGGTCACTCATATATGGCATATTGTTGTGGTTTTGATACAGTCACTCATATTGGACATGAATGTAGCTACTCACCCTAGTACACTTTGTTTCCACATAAATCATTAACCCTAAACTCCAAAACCAAAACCCTAATCACTAAACCTTAAACCCTAAACATTGAAACCTAACCCTAAACCCTAAATCATAATCCATTAACATTGAACCTTAAACAATAAATAATATACCTAAACCCTAAACCTTAAGCTCTAAACTTTAAACCTTAAACCTAATACATTATCCTTAAACACAACAATAATCCCTAAACCCTAAACTATATACCCTAAACATAGAAACTTACAACATTAAACCCTAAACTTTATACCTTAGACCTTAAACCCTAATACATAAACCATAAGACCTTAACCCTAAACCCCAAACCATAAACCTAAAATCATAATTCTTAAATGTTAAACCACAAACAATTAACCTTATACCCTTAATTTTAAATACTAAACCTAGAAATAAATTCAAAATCATGAGCATTAAACCCTAAACCCCATAGCATAAAGCCTAAAACCAAAACCTTGACCGCTAAAATCTTAACCCTAAAATCTAATCCTAAAACCTTAAACACTAAACCCTAAAACTTCAACCCTAAACCATAAACCTATAACCATAAAACCTCAAACTCAAAACTATAAACCCTAAATCCTAAAAACATAAACCCTAAGACATAATACCTAAACATGAGAACTCAAAATCAAATCCAAAACACTAAAATATAAACCTTTAACCCTAAACCTTTCACCAAAAACCTTAAAAAATAACCCTAACCATTGTTAGTAAATCTAAACACTAAACTCTTAACCCTAAATCCTAAACCCTGAATCCTAAACTCTGAATGCTAAACCTTAAAACCTAAATTTTAAATCCCAAACTATAAGCCCCAATCCATTAAAACTTAAACCCTAAACACTAAAACTTGACACCAAAACCAAACTTTAAACCACAAGATGTAAACCCCAAACCCTAAATAATAAACCATAAATTAAAAACATGGGTCTTACAAGCTAAACCCTAATATACATACCCTAAACCATAAAACCCTAACCTTAAACTAAAAACCCTAACAACTAATCCCTAAACCTTTAACCCCTAACCCTAAATTCTAACATAAAAGCCATAAAATATAAATCCTAAATATTAAACTCAAAACCAAAACCCTAAACCCTAACACTTAATACCTAAACTCTTAAACCCATGGCTAAAACCATAAACCATAAGTCATAAAACTTAAACATTAAATCCTAGACTAAAAATTTTAAACTCAAACTTAAAACCCAAAAATCAAAACCTTAAAAAATAAACCTAAGTCCCTAAACCCTAAACACTAAACCTAAAACCATAAACCATAAACCATAAACTTTAAACCATAAACACCAAACCCCAAATCCTAAACCCTATGCCCTAATCCCCAAACACTAAATACTAAACCATAAATAGTAAACACTAAGTTACAAACCCCAAACCCTCAACCAAACCCTGAAAATAAAATCCTTGATCCTTACACCCTAATCCCTAAACCTTAAGTGCAAAACCAAAAACCTAAAACCCTAACCCCAAAAACCAAACACCAAACCCTAAACCCTAAAATATAAACCCTTGACCTAGAGATATAAACCATAAATCTTAAACTTTTAAGCATAAAATCTAAATTATAAGCCCTAAATTCTAATCCCTAAGTCATCACACTAAAACTTGAACCCTAAATACTAATCCTTATACCTAAATCCTAAACTATGAATCTTGAACCATCACCCATCAACCTTAAACCCTAAATTTATAAAGCCTAAACTTCAAACCATAAACCATAATCTTGACTTATCACCTATATAGATAAAGGAGATGGGGGTATTGGGTAAGCCATTTCACCTTAACGGTATATCCTTAATATTAAACAAAAAACCCTAAAAACAAAATTTAAAATCATAAACCTTAAACCCTAAACTTTGAACCCAAAACCTAAAAACTAAAACCCAAAACCTTGACCAACAAACTCTTAACCTTAAACCCTAACTCTAAAACAATAAGAACTAAACCATAAAAATTTAAAGTTTAACCCTAAAACACAAACCTAGAACCATAAAACCTCAAACCCAAAACCATAGACCCTAAATCCTATAACCATAAACCATAAACCTTAAAACCTAAATGCCAAACTCAAACAATCAACCCCAAACACTAAATTATAAACTTTAAACCCTAAAATCTTGACCCGAAACCATAAAACTAAAAATCAAATGACAAACACTAAACATACATTATGGATACCACCCCATAAAAGAATGATGCAATCATTGGTAGTGCTACTCAACCACTCTCCACTTATTACCATAATTTCAACACAAGAGTGAATATTTTAATACAAGGATAAAACATTCCATAAAAAATTTAGTGGTATAAATGATAATATTTTATACTCATGACCCAAATCATTTTTTAAAAATAACTCACAAATATGAGAAGATCTAAAATTCTTTGGCCCTTTTGCACAACATTTGTAACCCAAATAGAAAATAAACAACTATGTCCATAATAAGGATTTCACCTCCTCCTTATCAAATTATACATACCAATTATGAATTGACACAAACACTACACTCATCAACATATGTAGATAAGAGGGGACAAGAGTGTGAGATTTAATATTTTCAAAGGTCAAATCTTTGTAACTATTAGGAAATGCCAAAAGCATGTCATCAAGTCTATTACTAGGTGGGTGAGTTAGGAATTGGGTATCAATAGTCCTTATAGTGTCTTGAGGCCAAAGCTTATAATGACTCCAAATATCCAAGCATCAACCTTCCACTCTTTTTAGAGTAATAAGAGATCCAAGATAGAGTAAACTATGATACATAAACCTGAGGTGGCAAAATAAATTTAAATCCAACATTGGATCTTTCATTAAAGAGGAAACATAGTTTCCTTTATACATTTACTATTTATTTATAAACCTTAGTATATGTAGCATTCCAACATTGATTTCATATTAATGGGTAATTATAAATTTTCCTTTTTTGTAATATGTTTTCCCACATATGAATTCAAAAAACATCCCCTCCCCATAGCAGTTATAAGTTAAATTCTATGTCATGATTCTTATAAAGATCCCATGATAATCATGAACATTTTTAAAATTTCATCATTAGTGATGAAAATCATGATCCAAATGAAACTTGGGCTTCCAATGTAACTTGGGATCCTAGTGTAACTCAAGATAACAATTCAAGTTGGGCACACTATGCAACTCAAGATCACAATACAACTCAGGCTAGAAATACAACTAAAGTTCCCAATTTAAATTGGTATGGAAATGAAACTTGGGATACAATACAACACAAGCTCTAAATACAACTTGGAAAGTAAATTCAACTAAGGATCATAATTCAACTTAGGCTCACAATACAACTCAAGCATAGAATGCAACTCAGGATCACAATGTAGCCCATTTTCACTTGCCAACATTGTATCAATTTAGAATTGATTAAGAATATGGTTTGCATCATATTAAATCATTTTATAATCAAAACATACACCCCCACATCCAAATATCATACCAAAAACATTTTTTTTCACTAAGGAGGAAACATAGTTTCATTTTTTTATAACTCATTTTCCAAATCAGAGTATATGAATCAAACACAAATATGTAACTTTTAATCTATCATCATACCCCATCATTCACAATGAATTTACACCATGAAAGTGTAAATATGATATTATATTATTTCCACCATGGAAATCATTCAACAATCTCCCTAGAGTAATCCATCACGGCCCTATCTAATCTATTACACATAAATGAGAATAATCACCCTAGTACACTCCAATTAGAACAAAAAAATAAAAACACCATTCAATATTCATCTAGAAAAGATAATGTTTAGTATAAAATAATTTTCTATTGACTACTAGAGTAGAACACACTCTAGTAGATGAGGGAGTGACTAGGGATGATGGAGTGCGTAGGTATGATGAAGGCCAATGAATAAATGGTTAGGGACAATGAGGGATGAAGATTAATGAGAAGGGAGTGATTAGGGATGTTTAAGGATAAAGAGGTTTGATGAGGGTGTGATGAAAGATGATTAGGGATAATGAAACATGATGAATTATTGACTAAGGATGATAATAAATGATATTGTTTTATGAGGCAGTTATTATGGATGATGAGGGATGATGAGAGAATTACTAGGAATGATGAGAGATGATAATAAAGTGATTAGGTATGATGAAGGTCGATGAGGGTGTGTTATGGGATGATCATGGATAATGAGGGATGATTAGGGATGATCAAATAGGGACTAAGGATGATGAGGGTTTATGAGGGAGTGATTAGTGACAATGACGGATGATGATAACCAATGAGGGGAGTGATTAGAGACATTGAAGGACAATGAGATCCATTGTGGGAGTAATTAAGCATGATAATAGAATATGAGGGTAGATGAGGGACTCATTAGGGATGATGAGAGTTAATGAGGGAGTGTCCTATGTGAATTTAGAGTGCTAGAATATGATTTTATTTAATGTGACTTTGGAATAATTTATGAGATTAGAATTGAAGAATGCATGGATTGACCATATGTCTAACATTTATTTCAGAGTGAGTGGTATCTTTTTATAATGATTTTTAAATTGTGTTTAAGTTCATTTTATTATGAATGGAGTGTATTAGGGAGGCTATATACATTTATGTCTAGTAAATATGATCATATCATGACTATAGGTAGATTTCATGTATGAGTGACTACATACATACATGTTTTAATATGAATACCTTAGATGACATGTATGGGTGGCTTTATCATCAGTATAAGTATGATACAATTTACATGCTATAGGGTAGTTATTTATGCATATTGATAGACCCATTGATTAAAAATTCCATAAGTTATTTAGGAATTCACCTTCAAGATTGGGTACCCAATCAGGTAGGGCATACTCAAGAAGGTAAAATAGGGGCATAATCAATGGTATAAATGTATTACATATGTAACATGATTTTAAAACTCATTATTCATTCTATATTCTAATATTGAAATTTTAAAAACTATGTATTTACCAGATTGGATTTTGAAAAATTAACTTCTAAATGGTAACTCCTATAGGTCTAAAATCGATATCATAAGATGTAGAGTAGCCCTAATTTTTTATATTAAAAAAAAAATATATGTATAAGAATATAAAATTTAATATAAATTAAATTTAAACTTATTACATTTATTTTAGTAAATATATCCATGTACACACAATCAATAAAAAAACAAGCTCAAACTACACATAGAAATAAAAACATGACAAAAAATAGATGTGTCTCTGAAAGAAAAAAATAGCTCAAAATATGAAAAAATGTAAGTCTTTAAAAGGGCATATGCCCTTTTCAAATGTCATACACCCTTTCAACCTTTCAGTATTTTAATTTTGCATTTTACCTCCAAATTTAATGTGGGTATAGGCTTGGGAGGTCTAAACCTACCTTGAAACTAGCCATGGAGCATCTCACTTGGTTTTTAAGGAATTTAGGAGTCTTTCATCTTTTTCAACACATCTGATCAGGCAAATTTTATTCTTTAATAAATATTTGAGTTTGTAGAGGGTAAAGCATATGTATATATATATATATATATGTATGTATATATGTATGTATATATATATATAGATATGTATGTATGTATGTATATATACATACATATATATATATATATATATATATATATATGAATATATATATATATATGTATATGTATATATATACATATATATGTATATATATATATATATATGTATATGTATATATATATACATATATATGTATATATATACATATACATATACTTATACATATACATATATATATATACATATATATATATACATATATATATATATATACATATATATATATACATATATATATATATATATATATGTATATATACATACATACATACATATCTATATATATATATATATATATATATATAATGTTAATCTATTTTTTATTATTATTACTTAATTTCTACACAACATACCTCATTATAGATTATATACATTATTATAAATACTTTATAACTTTTTAAACATTAATCATAATTTTATAAAACTTATACCTTATCGATCTATGCATCGTTATCTTTGATTTGAAAAACACATTGATTTTCAAAAAGTTAAAGTAAAAACATTATGTTTTTACACTTGCAATTCTAATTTTTTAGTTCTCTTGAATTTTAAAATTATTTAAAATATTTTTATTTATTTTTAAAATAATTAAAAATATCCTAACTGATCTTTAACATTTCATTTTTGTATAAATGAAATTTAATACATCAATTCATTCATTTAATAAAAAAAGTGTGTTTGTACACAGGTAATCTCCTTATCTTTTCACAAAAAGGGTCACATCATTATCATAAATGAATATCTTTCACACACTTTTATCATATGGCTATTTAATAAATTATATATTAGAAACTACATTCAAAATGACATAATTCATATTCTTATGTCATTGTCAAATTATTTTTCCAAGTGTCTCTCATATTCTATGCAAGTTCAAAAACTGTATTTTTTTTTTTAAATGGTGCCACTTTATTCCTAGCCCCCTTTTATCCCCCATTATCCTAAATATACCCTATTATGAAGATAAAATCACCTTCATAATTTTTAATATGTCAATTTATTCTAAATTTTACCATATGTAAACCATCATCTTTGATTCTGATTTAATGATGCCTAAAATGATAATTGGGTTTTTAAAAATAAACAATAATATGTAATTAATCTATAAAATCATCACTTATAAGAACACAAAACTTATATTCAATTGTGTACTATTTGAGTTCCATATTGTTAGGAAACATGTGTTATGGGTCATCCTTATTACACACCATCACCACCAAAGAACAATAAAGGTTTTGAATATGAGAGATAATTTGTACTTATAACATTTCTTGTAAAATATTATCAACCTCTCTCTATTATATACATGTAGATAACTATAAGGCTTGATGTTGGGTGGTTGACACTAGGTATAACTAATTGAATAAAATGATCATGATCCCTTTTTGGAGGAATTCATTTCAGCATATTACCAAAAAATACCAAGTGTTTCTCTATAATTTACTATAGATTTTATGGTGTAAACCCCTTTAGAGGTTATGCCTCCTTTGAAAATAGTTTCAAGAAACAAACTCATCTACTTTATGTTTATATATTTTTTTCATTCCATGAAAACTCACTAGTTTTTGGGACTTTGCACATAACACACTTAATTAAAATTTATTTCCATTTAAATGGAAATACATGAGTAGATCTAGAATTTAATCTTGATCATTCCTATAATAGTTATCCATTAGAATCCAAACATAATGTCTAGTCCACCCAAAGGAATGGAAAATGTAGGTTTATTTAGTCAATATTCTTCCATGGGGAGTTTAATACTATTCCATTTTCTAGAACAACTGATTATGCTACCATTTGTGATCATGATTTGAAAATATGGATTTGGATAGAAAAAATAATTCAAATATGCAACCAATTTATTATTAATGAAAATTTGAGTGTTTCTCAAGTCAATAAAAACTACAACCTTCTAGATTTTTTTTAAAAATCACATCCATAATGGGTTGTGGAGTGATAATGGCTAAAAGTGCATGAAAATAAATAGCTAGTTGTGTTTCTTGTAATTCATTCCCTAGCTTATTATTAACCTTCCATGATAATTATTTATCCTTTTCATGTTCCTTGGCACCTTCAATGTAGAGAAAATTATTTTTCATACACTAATGTCAACTTTAATTTCTATCACAATTAAAATATAACCCTTTTTCTCTCATCTCTTCAATTAGTTGAGTGTTTAGTCTTTTAATTTAAGGGAATTACTATTAGAGTGATTGTATCTCTTATAATTGTGAATGGCTATTTTTTATGAACTTTGTCCTTATACATAGATTGGATTAAACATGAAAACCTTGTGTTGGATGTAATTCTTGAGTCTTCCAATAAATTATTCATTTAATGTTAATCTATTATTGTATCCACTCATAAAGATATATTATGTAAATATTGAATATAATACCTAATAGACCTTGTATGACATGGTTCTACTAACTAGCTAAATTAATTATCCATCAAACTATTGTGATAGTATAACTATAAGACTTCAATAAAAAAATTGATCAATTGACACTAAGACCCTTCTTGTTTTGATAATAAAGCCATTGATAGTAAATTAATTGATCATGTTATAAATATGATTACTCCATTACCACCTTTTTTTTGAATGGGATCTAATGTACATCAACAAACTTCCACATTTAGTAGATATAGGTGACTGGGCCCTTCCCATTAGACTTACACATTTACATTTTTTGGCATCATTTTGCATAGCATATAATGGAAAAAAATTAATCCAAAGTATAATTTATAGTAGGATTGTATTAGGTTGAATAGAAGATCCATATTTTTTTGCCATAACATTAGTGAATTATGGTTAATATGGTAGATTCAGATATGCATTCAATGTTTGATTCAGTCACTACCCAATCTCATCTAATTGGTGATTGATTTTATCAATATCCCTTTTATAGACCATACTACGTTATATGTTTTTTATACTATACTCAATTTGGATCACTTTTTGATGTGTAAATGAAAACACAAAAACCAAATATCCATTAATTCTATTTTTGAACCCATCTCCTCTCTGCTACAGTTTTTCTTAGAGTTTTAGAACCATTTCATTGACCTTAGTGTGTGGTCATAAAATACAAATTCTTGACAGTGTAAAATTATTTTTCACCTTTAACCAAATATTTTTATACTTAGATTGGCCCAAAATCCAAAATAATTAAATAATAAACCCATACAATATTTTAAGATCTTTCCTCAATTGTAAAGAAAATAGTTTCTTTTAAAATTGAGACCTATAGAATATATAAAAAACCCCTAATTATCCACTACATTTTCCTTAAAATATATCAAACTAAGGTAAAAATTAAATAAAATTTAGCAATAGTTTGCAATATATGTGGGATTATTTAAAATTAAAATTTATACCACAGTTTTGCCCAAATCAAAGATATGATACCATTTGTAATGAAATTACCATATACTTAAAATAGAAACATAGAGATAAATCGTAATTTGATTTTAAAAAGAGAATAATAGTGAAACATGTGACTGGTCCACTTTATAGAGCTAACCTCCAAAATTCACAAAAAGAATGGAATTTATTATATGATGATCAACTAATAACCACTACCTCCCATATATACCCTTATTATGTTTGGGACATACCATATGCTAACCCTAATAGTAATATTAAGTTATATAAATTATCATATAAATTAATAAAATTATATCATAAACAAGTTGGTAACACATATTCTAATGCATAATATATGTTAAGGTTGTTACACCTCCCAATACACCATAGAGTAAAATACTACATTGGTTTGGTCCATAGATTCCCTCTTTAAAAAATCCCCTAAACTATCTTTCCATATATGAATATCATGGGCCTTATTTTACCATATTAGGTGGTGAATTGTTTTGAAATTATATCCTACTAAGCCCATTAAGTGAAAAAAATCAAATTATTAGTAATGGCTTCACATAACTTTGTAACCTATTCATATCTTGCAACCACTTAAATTTTATAAATAAAGATAAGTTGGTGCCCCTCTTTTGAGATGAATAATTTTCTTGTATATCACTCATATAAAAATAAAAGGATTACATGCATCATGTGTAATGTAGAAAGAAATAAAATTTCTAATAATCTTGAAATTACATATATAAACAAATGTATGTAATTATTGAAGTATGTGATGATCAAAGCTTATTGATAACACAATACCAATTATTTTTCCTTTGATGCACATAAGTATTTGAATAACTAAACCATCCATGATAATAGGGTTTACTAAGTGAATTAATCAAGTACAATAATATTTAGTAAATCAAATCCACAAAGGGTAGGATGAAGGAGAATTAAAAAAATAGAGTAATAAATAGGAAAGAGAGATAAAATAGATAGGAAATGATAGATATATATACCCATTTCTAATTTACATGGATCATGAAATTGGTTTATACACTAAAAATAAGGATTTGGAAAAGTGTAGAAGAAACTCTATAAATTAGACAATAAACTAAGACATCGAATAAATTTAGACTATATAATAATGGTCATATTAGATATGAAATCCTCTAAACATTATAGTCCTTAGAAATCCTATCAATATATTTAAAATTAGATCTATAGATATAAAATTTCTAAACCATTTTAGAAACCTTTGTCAATATATCATTCCCTAAAACCCATCGTAGTTATGTGAATAAGCATGAATAGATGTCAGTTTATTTTCTCCTTTGACATAACCTTAATCTATCCTCAATACCTAGAAATACATCAAAGACAAAAGGAAATACTTAGAGTTAAGTTATCTCAATTGAGTGGGGGTTTTTATACATATTACATATGCTCTTCCATGATACAATCTCAAGCACCATAACCCCAAATATTTTTTGATAAATGTTATTGATATAACATGCACTTTTCTAGTTATTTTTAAATAATCAAATAAAGACATATAAAGTTTATAGATAATATTTATTTTATTTAAAGCTTGTAGTTTGATTTTTAGATATATTTAGAATATTCTATTTCTAAATAAGAATGTTCACATGAAAATTTTATGTCAATTCCATTAACTATTATAAATACATCACACTCGAATAAAAAATTTAGAAAAATAATGTGAACTAAAATCTTGTGAAAGTCTACAATTTTAGTGAATAATATACTTAATATTAATCATTTAGTTTTGTACTTTATATGGTGTTTTAATTTAAGTTTTAAGTTATTTTCTAGAATGAATAATAGGAGTTGTATGCAATTTTTTTATATTTTTGAGTGTGAGTTTTACATTGGCTTGAAAGTTTTTATTTGCTAAATCGTTAGAAGTGGTTTTTTATTAAAACATTCAATCGTTATTATAGATTTTATATTTTTTTGGTGTTTAGGTATTTATTTTCCATCTATATAATATTTGGTAATGTAAATTTTTAACTCTCTTATCATTATATAATTTAGGGGAAATAAATTTGATTATTTGAGAATCAAGATTATGACTCTTTAAATGGGAAAAAACTTATGGGGGATTCTATAAAGTGGTTATCAAAATCTAGCTTACTAGGCCATTTTAAAGTTAATTATAGATAATGTAAGAAAGAAACTAATAATAAGAACTCACAATATTTATTTAACATTCAAAAAATTCTAAATAATAGCATATTTTGAAGAATTACGATTACAAAGACAATAAAGGATGCCTAAAAGATTGAACATGAAACTTATCAAGGTAGTTAATAAGTCAAATTGGTTAATTTTTAGACTTTGAAGAGAGAATTTGAGAATTTAAGGATGTAAGAAGCTAAAAGTGTGAGCAATTATTTCATAAGAGTAAAGGATGTGATAAATAATATGGCACCTCTTGGATAAATGTTAAACAAATAAATTGTGTTGAAAATTTTATTATGATCTCTAATGCCAAGGTGGAAGCATGTTGACATAATCATTGAATAATTAAAATATTTGACTACTCTTGAGTTTGATCACCTAATTGGATTTATTATGTTCAATAAAGAAATAATGAGATGCACATTTGGATAAATTAATGAGAATTCCTTTACCTAAACATTTAATATCACAAAGAGTTAAGGTGTCATCACTAACCATAAAAGAAACCAAGGCCAAGGCAAATACATGAATAAAAAATATTCAAGAAGAAACAAATGAAGAAGAAGTGGTTTAGTTACAAGAGGAAGAGGTATAGTCAAGTATGATAAGAGAAATATTTAATCCTGTCATTACAAGTATGATCAGTTTTAATGGGAATGTAGATAAAATCCATGTAATAAAGGTGAACATGCTAATTATTCTAATGAAGATGAGGAGGATTCTCCATGTATTTTTTTATTTTCATATTGAAAAGTTGAAAATAGTCCTAAATATGTTTGGTACTTAGATTTTGGCTATTCCAATCACATGTCAAATAATAATGAGTTGTTTTATATACTAAATAAAAACTTAAAACCCATGTAAAACTTGGTGATGACAAATATTTAGAGGTAGTAGAAAAAATAATGACATAGTTTAATACTAGAGAAGCTAATAAATGTGTTAATTATATCTATTACACTCCAAGGTTAAATATAATTGTTTTGAGTTTTGGATAGATATGTGAAAATAATTATAAGGTGTTATTTATGATAATCAATGTACAGTCTATGACAATAATAAATGAAATAAGGTTATCACAGTTCTACCTATGTCTAATAATAAGATGTTACCATTAAATTTTGGAAGACAGAAACAACCTCATGAATATGTAATATGAAGATAAGATTTAGTTATGGCATTTTGGGAATAGACACATGAATTTTCAAATTTTAAACTTATTAACATCATAAGATTTTTCAAATTTTGAAGATAAAAAGGAGGTTTGTTTAGTGTATATTTTTACCTTTGCATAGGTTTTTACTACACTTGAGTTATTTATCTTGCTTAGGTGTTATTATGTCATTGGGGAAGATAATCCCATAAGCATGAGTATGTTGGGTCATGTCTATCTTCCCCACACACACACACACATGGATATATATATATATATATATATATATATAATTACCTTAATTATATTAATTACAATAGATTTAGGAAAGGTAAAGGTATAATCAAGGTAATTATTATTATTATTATTATTATTATTATTATTATTATTATTATATTACACACACACACACACACACACACACACATCTATTGTAATCAGTATAATCAAGATAATTATTACATTTTTTCTTGTATAGTTTTGAATACAAGCAAGGTTATCATTATAATATAATTTATGTGTCTTCTCTCTATTGAAGATCAACTATTCAAAAAATCTGGCATGGTATCAAAGTACCAAGTTCTAGTAACAAGAATTTTTTTTTCTATTGAAGATAATGTTGATTTATGATTTGTATTCTAATGTAAATTTATGGGAATAAATGAATTTTTAGATCTATGTTTTCATATACAATCTTATTATCTCATTGATCTTGGAATTTGCATGTGTTGTTTTTATTTTTTCTATGTCAAATAGAATAATATTCTCATGATTTTTTATGTTGGTTGTATAAACATTTTTTAAAAATTTGTGTATATTGAACATAGGAAACCATCCCTACTCTCCACTTATCATTGTCCTTACACTAGGCATTTACTACTAGGGATATAGTTAGATCCATCTTACATAATGTTTAAATGTTTAAAAAATATCTAAATAGGCCTAATGACCTCGCCTAATGAGCCTTCAGCAATGGCAAGGGGGATACATCCATGCCCCCTATGAACCTTTAAAAATTAATCCTTTGATCATTCCTGACACACGTGAATCACACATCAATTATTCAAGTAATAATATAAATATGGTTCACATCTTCCCATCCCTATTTTTTTCTAATACTATTGTTTTAGTATAAAAAAAGAGCAATTAAATTTTTAGTGCAAGCTTAATTCAAAATAGGCTATTAATGGTTGAAAAAATAAACAATTGTAACTTTTAATAGAAAAATTAGATTGGATTCCCATTTTTTTAAAAATTTATGTGTTGTGTTCATTCCATTGGATCCATTTTTTAAATCTCCCTATAATTATAGAGTGCCAAAATATGGGGGCATGATCAAAATTAATTTTAGGGGGGTGTTGTGTGTATGTTTACATTGTGCCTTATTCTCATTTATGTAAACTTAATTATGCATTATGGATACTAATTTGATAATTAATATCACTCTTTTTAACTATTATGAATGGAAATATAAAATGCAAATCATTCTGAGGAGCAAAGGTTTACATAGCATAACTCAAGGCACTAAAACTAAACCATATTGATGCATAAAACATTAAATAGTTTAATTGTTATAATGAAGCATTTGGATTTGTATGTATTTATATGTTTCTTGATCAACTCTTTCATGTTCAATCTAAAAAAAATCCTAGTGAAGTATGGACCACATTCAAATAGTGCTTTAGGAAGTTAGTTGTGATGAGAAGTCAGGAATTAGGAAATGAGCTTATAAGATTAAACCCTATCAGTTTTGACACCCTAAATGAGTTATTCACTAAGTTTAAGTATTTGAGATTTTAATTAAAATAATGTGGAATAAATAATAAATATTATCAATTGGTTCTTTCAATGCTCTCCAAACTAGGTCTAGACTATTTTAAGTTTGTCTCTACTTTTCATGCCAAAAAAGGTGTTCTTGGAGGTCCATGGAAAATTCACTCTTTATATGATTTTGTTGTTGTTTTGACTTTGGAATAATATAATTTAGTAGATATAATTACATTTAATTCATCAAAACCACATTCTCTAATTTTTATAAAGAGGAAAATGAAGGATTCAAATAACAAGGAGAAGAAACTAAATAAAAAAGATCAAGATGAAGAGGATCAAAATCCTCATGCCTTCCAATCAACCAAAGAGATATTATCTTCTACTTTTAATCCTAATAAATATATTATAAAATTTGGGTATTTATTGGGAAAGCATGATGAAATAATTTTTTTGAAAAATTACATTAAGTACCTAACTAGCCTTCTTAAAAAGAAGAATATAAGTGTTCTTGAGTTTATCAAACCAAGTTCATCAACCATAGAATCCTCCAAGGAAAATGGAAATGGTAAAGAAAAGGAAAAATAATGTGGTAAGGATAAAACAAAAGTTATATCCCTATTTTTAGTTTTACCTATGACTCCTATATGGTTTATTGACTCTGATGCATGACATCATGTAGATTATTGATAGGTAGAGTTCACTTGCTTTGAACCATGTGACATTTCCAGTATTTAATTGGGTGATTCCACTTATACATTGCATTTCAGGAATGGGTATGTTGAAGTGAGTTGTGGAATATTCAATAATGTTTTAATTTTTTCCCTAACTTTCAACCAATCTCCTATCAGTCTACCAAATTAATAACCTTGGTCTAAGTATATGAGTTGAGTTCACTTCAAATTCAGTGTATATCAGAGAGTTTTACAGTGATACTACAATGGTAGTAGGAATAATCAATCATTAGACTCAACTATATACATTCACATACTTTTTACTTGACTCTCCTTTAGATTCTTCTTCATCAGACTTAGCTAAAATTGAGGACATTTCTGATCTTGAGCACATATATGAGGATGAGGACTTCTCTTCTAGAATATATGACTACAATAGTGATGGGGACACACATATACCATATCTTTGTCACCTTTTAGATATTTAGGAGTATTTTCTTGATCCACCTAATTATTTTCCACTTAAGACATTGTAATGAGTAGGTACATTAATCTATAACTCATCAGATATCAATAAGGCTAGTACACAGCTATAGGGAATTATGTATTCTCTTTGCCTTGACTTCTGATGCACCATAATTACATGGAATATTTGTCTTCTTTACTATGGATTATAATTACTTGTATATAAACCACACCTTGGTTAATGATCCATCTGAAACATAGTAGATACATTCACTATTTGAGGGTGGTCCACTCTTCATTACATTTACTTGTAATCCATAGTCATTCTAAAGAGCTCCTTTTGATGATACAGGGTGGCTACATGTAGTTTTAGCTTATAGTGTGATTTTTAATCTCTCTTATTATTTTTTATCTTTTGGGGGGTAGTTTTTTCTATATTTTTTCTTATTTTATCCACTTTATGAGATTTTTTAATACTTTGGTACCTTATCAATCCATGTTGGGACCCAATTCTTCTACCCACCTAAACTTTGCTTAAATGGGTATTAGTGTAAGTTTTTAAATTTTCATACATTTTTACTTCTATTATTTTATTTAGCTTATTTTTATGTTATTAGGTCATTGGGGAAGATAATCCTTTAGATATTCATTTTTTACCACTTCTTTGTCTAAGCAAATTTCAAAGTAATTTATAGTAAGCTATGCATAATTAATCCTATAAATCACATAACATCCCAGTTACATCTACACATTGGATGTGAATGCCTAAAATTATATCAAGGCATCCCTATTTTTGTAAATACCCTATATTCATTGATAAAATCTCATGAATTCAGCCCCATCTAGGTTGCAACCTAGTAAACTGACATTTTCAATCGATTAAATATGCCACTTAACCCAAATTTTGAAAAGACCAAAAGACTAAGTAGAATTAATTAACCAAGTAAATAAAATTAAATGTTTAAGTAAAAAATCCATGTTTAATTAGTTAATATCTAATTTTCTAAAATCAAAATTCAAAAAATATCAAGGAATATGAGGTTAGGATGATGCCATTGTCTTCAAAGTCAAGAATTGTAAAATATCAACATTAATGCCATAAAAATAAAAAATGTTGAGCCTTGCCTCTATAAATGCATAATTAAATCTATCTTTAATTGTATTTGGACTCCCAACCATAACCCCAAACTAACTACACATGGGTTAAAGTTAATTAAAAACTTATAAATACAAGTGTCATGATCATTATTAACCAAGCATTTGTGTGAAAACAAATAATGCAAAATTATTGCTAGAAAGATTCATTTACAACACAAGCCAAATTCCAATTTCTAAGTGACAAAAGAAGGTGCTTCCCATAAAGGATTGGGATCATCAAAGACCATTTCATCACAATACCAAGCATAAGCTTTTGCTCACACCGATTGCGATATGGAGTCATTTTAGGAAGGTAAATGGTGTTTTTTAGCTTCCATTGGTAGATTTATTTGTATTTTTATCTTTTCTCACCCTATTAATTATGTTTAGAATTTTAGTTATCACTGATTATTTTGTTTTATCCACTAAAAATATATTTCTAACATTGTTTTTGTAATCTTATGTTACATATTGGCACACCTAGTGGGATACACACTCCATATTCATTCTAAGAGCATCTTGGGGCCCTTAAAAATCAAGTCAAGCTCATAAATGACCCTATTTTTATATTTTCTATTTAAATTTGTCTTGTTTCATGATTGATTGTAGAGTGTGAATTTATCAACTACATATTAGTGAATCTAGAAGCAAAAATAACAAAATAGTTGATGGAAAGTTTGAAATCATCATAGAAAAGTAAGAAATTATTTTTTATCCTAGCCTTGCTCTATATAAATAAAAATTAAAAACACTATTTTATGAAATCATGTGGGTAAACTATGGATTTATTCTATAGTTTTCATTATTTTCTACATTTTTTGCATAATTGTGAATTTGGTACACTTAACTATGAAATCATAGATAAAATCATGAAATTGTACTCTTTGTTTATGTGGGTTTGTTACAAGTTTTATAAATAACAAAATTATAGAAAAGAGTTATGAAATAATAAAAAATAGTAATGAAATGACTATATTAAACCACAAAAATGCCTTACCATTGTTGTGAAATTATCAAAAATAATTACGAAAACATAGTCATAAAAAGTGAAATCATCTTTTATTTATCTTTTTATAGGTTACTGGAAAGAATGAAATTAGTGCCTAAAATTACAAAATCCTCTAATTATATTACAAAATCATTAAACAAAGATGAAAAATTATATACTATAAAATGGAAACCATCATCCATAATTATGAGAACATCCATGAACTATGAAATTACACACTTTAAGTTATCTATTTTTTTCATTTTTTTGAGTTTTATTAACAAAATACTTTCATAGTTTACCTTTATTGTGCAACTATGAAATTGTTCTAGAGAGCAAGATTTCTCTGGTTCTTAAGCCAATGTTATAAGTTGCCTTCACTATCTTGGCCTGATCAAACTTTTAATAAGTTTTTATAGGATTTTTCAAGCAAGGAGAAACCATATTGCATCCCAAAACTACTCCATCATATTTGAATTTTGGTGTTTTAAAAACATTATTCACATATAAATTTAGTGTTTAAAACATTGGAAAATTTCTTTTTTTTCATTTCTAATATTTTGTAAGGCCTTCACACATTTTCATTTAGGTGTTTCAAAATAATTTGTTTTTTGCACTTTCAATTCCACATTTCCCTTTTTAGAATTGTTTAAGTGAATTCATGCGTATGCTCTCCCCTCATTTTTTTGAATGTAGGTGACTCAAAATTGACTTTCTCCATTTTTATAATTTTTTGGATTCATTATCCAAATTTATTAGCCTCCTCATAAGTTATTTATGTGTGTGTTGATATGGGGTTTCATCTCCTAACATCGTAGTAACCCTACTAATCTAGTAGGGTATACAAATTAAAAGTAGTATTTGTTATGATACTAGTTGAGTGGTTATATTGATTAATTGAATAGGGTATTGGAGCATGTAATAGTCTATAGATCTCACTCTACTAAAAATTTGATGTATGGAGTGGTTATGAAAGTTCAGAACCTTTCATAAAAATATAGAAGGTTTGTCATCCAAGTGATGGATATTTTATAGTGCCCAAATGTTTTTATTCACTTTTAAACCATCTAGAAAAGCTGATTCAAATTTTTTAGATTAATTGAACCCAACTAACATGGATTATCTTACCAATGCCAATTTTTCTTTGTGCTCTAAGTTCCATGCCACATATAATTTATTGAGGGATAAATAGGGATATCACTCTACCTTCATGTGTTCTTTATTTATTGGATTAACAAATTAATTACTCTCAAAAATTGGTATATCGGTGGAAGTTTTGTCAATAATATGCAAATCTTGTGTCAGTTATTAATATAGGAATGTATGTTTGTGTGTGTCTTATTTTGTGTAATTGAGTCCAAAATCATTCTTGAAAAAAAACAAGTCCAAACAAACAAGTATAGTACCAAAACACTTGATATGTACACCATTCACACTAAAAAGTGTTTATTTTCCCAAACTTGGTGAGACCATTTGCCTTAAACTAAAGACTTGAAGTTTCATTTGTGCCTTAAAATTATGAAATAAATTGTTATGCTTACCATTTTAGTCCAAACCCTTATCAATTTAAAAATAAAATTCTCTAAAACTAAGTTAAAAATCCATATTTAAAAATGTATATCTAAATATGATTGGTTTAAAGTGAGTATTTCCTACAACATGGGCTTGAGTTGTTCACCTTTTTATGTTTAGATTGTGTAACTTAGATCAATATTTTTAGTTTAGTTTAAGACCTTTTCCTAGACCAAGTTAGCTTTTGGACATAGACTACATTTTGACTTGTTTATAAATTAAATTTAGACCAAGTGTGCCTTTTGTTTCATATTAGGATCCTTAGACATAAGAATAGTTCCAATTTCATGTGCCTAACCAAGTTTGTTTCCAAGATCTAGTTAATAATATTTTTTTTGAGATAAATTTCATGTACATAAACTAAGTTTGTTTTCAAATACCAAGTTCTTATGCCTATACTATGTTTTTTTCCAATACCTAGTTAAAATTTCATGTGCCAAGACCAATTTCATTTGCTTATACTAAGTTTGTTTCAAAGACCTAGTTAGAAATTTTATATGCTAAGACAAAGTTTGCATTTGCCTAGACTTCATTTGATTTATGATTTGTTTCAAATATCATTTTCCTAAACCACATTCAAATTTTGAATTCCAAGATTCAAAATTTCTTAGACCTTTTTCCAAGACCAAAATCCAGGTTTCCCTTTTTTGATAATTTGTACCAAAGATCAAGTATTCTTAGTGATAATTTTAGACCAAGTTACAATTGTTAGTTTTAAATGAGAGATTATTTTAATCCAAGTTTTAAAAGTTTTTATTTTTAGATAAACTATTCTCAAAGGAAAGCAACATTGATTTTACCATTCTTTTATATACACATAGCATAGCTATGTATAATCTAGATTATGAGAATATTATTATAATTGACCCATTTTAATATGAGACTCAAGGTGATAATGTAGCATATGAGATAGATATGTATCCCATGTATGTGTTCCCTTACTAAATTTAGGGGAAATATTAGTTCCAACAATACCTTGTAAACACACTTCCTTATTCATGATAAGAACAAGACCCATTTTAATAATATCCTATAAACATACCACCTAGTATGGAAATCATTCAATAACAATAACCATATTATGTGAACACATATATAGTGATAGTTATATTCCATACTTATTTTATCATCATCTTTTAGAACATAAATATGAGGTTCTTGTCATAGCAGTACAAGTAGGTGTAAAATTTTCATCATATTTTCCACAAGAAATTCTACCTTGCCTAGTTAGGGCACCTAGTCATGCACCTCTCATTTAAACATTATAATAGACATGTACTAGTCAAAATTACACCATTGAACCCATGATTAACTAGGAGCCTATTACATTTGATAAGGTAAAATGTTAAAGTGTTGACTAATTTTCACAAGTGTAACAATCCTATCAAACCTATGTTGACCTAGAAAAAACTTTTAATAACATGACTATTCTGAATGAACTACTTATAAATTTAGCTTTATAAAGTCTTCAACAAAATATATTGGTAGGCTCTTATAATGTACATATAGATATATGTTTTTAAACCACACCACTTGCATACATTTTCAATGTTCCTTAAAATGAAAAATAATTAATGGTATCTTTAGGAACCCCTATTCAAAATATGGTGGACAACACACAATTGGTACCTAATCCATACAAAGTAAAATCCATTGTACCAAAGAATTCACCACTAAAAAATTCCTAATAGATTCCCCCTATAATTACATCAACTAGATCACTATAGCAAGGGGTAGGTATATTTATCTCATATAAGATGGCTATCCCTCCATGACCATCTCCTTCCTTAAATTTATAACAAGGAGTAATCAATCAAGTAATATTGAATACTCCACCAAAGTATGTGCTAACAAAAATAACACATCAATAGGTCCAAACCAACATGACAACACAAAAATGGGTAAATTAGTTGCCTCAAACATAGTTTAGTTGATAGCATCTTGTGGCCAATCAATAATAGGTGACTAATCTACAACAAATACTTAGCCAACAATAAGTGCCTACTTCATAAAAAGTTCCTAAGCAAAAAAAGTGTCTAACCAAAAATAAGTGCCTAATTTATAGTGAATATATACTAGGAAATAGTTACTTCATACCTAACATATACCTTATATGTACCCTATGCCAAATACATAATAATTCTCATAATAGCCCTTTAACCAATAATAGTTGATTTTCATATAGTAGGGTTCAACTAGCCATCAACAAGTTACATTCCAAACACACCACATGTAGTTCATTATCCAACACCAAAAACCTCCATTTAGGCCATAGTTCCTTCCAAATCAAAGTTTCACTACCAATCATAACCCCAAAATTTACTAAAAATAAATACCACACCAACAATATAACCCTAGCTAGTGAAAGCATATCCTTGGTCAAGTGACCAACCAAATGATCATGTTATTTAGTATTTCATTCCTATATTATACCTAGTCAAGGTGATCCACCTTGGACCACCCAACCCCAACCATAACCTCCATACCATCCTCACTCTTAGCCCAAGAATTATAACACGTGAAGGATGCAATTTTAGATCTTTAGACAGGGAAATAGGCAAAGAAGTTTAAATTGAATTAAATGTGTGTGTACCCTTTCAACATGGACTATCTAAAGATACCATTTTCTCTTAATTTTGATCCACCAAAAAATTAAAAAAAATACAAAGGCAAATGCTACCCAAAAGAATATTTGAATGACTTATATATTACTTTCAAGTCTATGGCCTTTAATAATATCTACGTTCTTCTTCTTTTTCCTTGTAGTCTAGTTGGACAATCCTCAGAGTGGCTAATCCAACATTCTAATAACTTTGTGCTTGACTTTGATGACCTCTCACAAAAAATTGTGCAAGACTTCTCCTGTAACCTTGATCACAAGATTACTATGGTGGATTTAGGCCAAGCTCAACATAGAGTGGTGAGATTTTTTTGAGCTACTTACATCAATGGAGAGCACTTGATAGAAATTTCACACATAATCTACCAGATAAATAGTTGTCCACATTTTTAATCCATAATTTTCAAAGTGATATATCTTATCAACTAGATATCCAATGTGCCCAAAATTTTGAGGAGATTATCAAAAAAAGTCCTACAAATTAAGAAATACCTTATTATCAAAGGGTTAATCAAGTTGTACACTCATAACTAGAGCCAAAACAATTACCAAGGCCCAAACTAGAGCTAGAACTAATACCAAAGCCATAACTAGTACTTAGGCCCAAACCAAACCATAAAAAGTACTAAATCCCAAACTAGACTCAAGACCATATTCAAATGAAATCTCTTATGCCAGTATAAGATAGTAATTATATAAATCCTAAGGTTTATAACTATAATAGGAACATTATTGGTAATAGAGTTATTGATTCACACAATGTACAAATGGTGTAAATATCATCTTCTCAACTAGCTCCATATATGCAACCAATTCCACATATATAGGCACTCTTGCCTCCTCCTTTTCAAATACCTCAAATAAAGAGAGGACCACCTATAAAGATAATTTTTAATGACCTAGGAGATCCCATTGAATAAGTATTTCATAAACTAGTTATTATAAATCTAATTAGATGGCATATTCTAAAACCATTCTTTGACGGTGTTCTTTTCCATGACTGGTATAAATATCATGAGTATTGTTACTATCATCGAGTCAAAATACATTCCATACATTGGTGTGTGTAATTTAGGAACATCATTTAAAATATTTTGGAAAATGGATAAATATACTTGGATAATAGGGCCTCTACTTATAATCAAAACCTACGAATTTTTTATAATCCTTTTCCACATCATAATACTAATAATAAGAATTAACTATAGCATCAACAACATCATAAACCACCACCACAATAATTGAAACAATAATAAAAATAAAAATGGTAATCAAAAAAATAGAATGGTAGGTGTATACATCCAATTCCTATCACTATTATGCTGAAATTATCAATCTAAACAATATTCTGTGACAACACACAATCTTTGCCAAAATCATTAAAACATGCTAAATGGTTTAAGCTTATCACATAAAAGTTCTGATTTGGGCTAATGTATCCCTAAATGGGGCAATGCATTTTATGTTATCATTACCTTTTTTAAATCACTTTAGTTCAAATTGCAACCACACAAAATGATGCCTTGGACCACTAAATTCTTCTAACTTAAAAGCACACATCATGTGCATGTGTTATTTCACATCCATAGTGCTCTAAATGGATAAATTTTCATATGAATATGACACCTTATTCTAATTATACTCCAATAAAATTACCAGTTAGTAAATTGACATTTTGACTAATTTGATTAAGTGAACAACCAATTTCTAATGAATTGCAAAAAAACTAATTAACCCCACTTAAGTAAATTAAACCAAATTATGAACCTAAATGGAAAATACATGGAAATTATTGAAGATATATTAATTATAAATTCATTTCTAATATCTAAATCATCTAGTGACATCATCAATGGGGTGTCATCCACAAGCCATTATAAAACAATTATCTGGTTTAAGCCCTCTCATGCCTCATTAATGACCCATTCTTCCAAATATTAATGAGGATATTTATGGATTGAGCCTCTGAAATTGAATTGATTCATGACCACACAGATTGATCTAAATATGGATGTTCATGGTTATTTTTGATCATTTTCAAAAATCTATAAATATGATGCTTCATAATTGATCAAACAAGCTATTTTTGTCTAATGTTATTATGCAAAATTATCTTCACAAACTTCATTCATGAAAAATTATTATGTAAAAGTTGCAATAGAAAAGCTTCAACCATTTTCACACATTTATCAAATTCATGAGCCTAAGCCATTTGTGCATTGAGAGATGATGGAGGAGAAGGACACTCATCATTGGCAAAGACTTGAAGCACCAAATCCAAGGAAAATCACATTTCTTAATAGCTCTTGGAGGAGGGACTTTCTTGGGAAGGTTTGATGGTAGTTTTCCTTATTTAAATATCTCTTATATTTTAATTTCAAAACCCCATGATGGAATTAGCTTAGTATATTATGTTATTTATGCTTATTTGGGTTTTACTCTACTAATGCATGGACTAACTTGTTTTAGATTCATACTCTACACTAGGAACCAAAGTCATAATAACCCATCTAACCAAGCGGCTTCTCATGTTATTTCACAAGAATATAATAGATTTATAATACATATTATAGGTGGTCCAATATCAACTATTAACATTAACCCTAGACCAATAACCAATCACCCACATCCAATACCAAATAATACTCCACCTTATCCTTATGCTAATAATCCTATTTTGGTTTATGTTAAAAACCAAGCTCAACAGTACCCTATGATGACCATCCTAGGCCTTTCTCCCCCTTTTTCTATTTACATTGGTCCATTACCTAATCCAAACTACTCAATCATAACTCGGTGAGATAAATTTACCATTCCAAGTCCAAAACCTTCTTCTACCAATGAGCCTATCCAAGCACCCATGCCTACAAAAAATAGTCCAATTACCAATGCCAAGAAGAAAAATATTAAATATTTAGAATAATTTCAAAATAAGCATACACACACACACACACACACACACACACAGCTATATATATATATATATATATATATATATATATATATATATATATATATATATATATATATATATATATATATATATATATATATATATATATATATATATATATATATATATATATATATAATTTTTTGTGTAGCTTTACTATCCATAATAATATCCTTACCAAACTTCTAAGCAAATATTAATTACAAAATGACATTATGATAGATAAATTCTGAGCCTTTATAGGACAATCAGTTCCTATCCAACAACTTACCTTTGACCAAAGTGACATGTCATCTTTTGGCCCTTTTCATAATAAACTATTATATATTGAAGTTATCATAACCCAACATAAGGTTAAACATATACTATCAAATAATGAATCAGGCCTCAAAATTATATCGCTAAAGTTATTCAAGCATCTTAGATACATGGAAACTAATTTTTAGTCATAGAACATTAGTATCAAGGCCTACATTAATGAAGAAATGGAGTCACATGGAATAATTATCTTACTAGTTTTTTTTGGGCCTTTTACCCACCATATGCTTTTCCATGTTATAGATCTATATTTATCATATAACTTACTCTTAGGCCAATCATGGATATATGAAATTTAGGAACTACCTTCCACATTGCACCAATGTATCAAGTTCCCCCATTCTATGATGGAGTTGACTATTTCTATGATATAGGATTTTGACTCAAAAGAGGATGTTATATCAAGTGTTAGTTTTAAAATGAAATCAAAAATGAAAAGAACACACTAGAAAATGTGACATCTCTTTACCTAGACACTTGGGGGAGTTTAGCAACAAATATGCATATGAAAACAATAACTAAAACTTTAAATAAACATTCTTTCACCTTACTTGGATCTTTCAAATAATTTGTAGAGTGGCTTGCTCAACTTATGCTTCAAAGGTATTTGAAAATGGATATGTGGATATATCCACCTCCTCTTGGCACCATTATCTTTATGGCTTTTGGCTTTGGCTTGGTTTAAAATGGCTTGGTTCAATATTTGGGCATAATAACACTACATCAACATATGACTTGAACTTATTTGGGCATGGTAATTTTGGCTTGATAGAGCTTGAAATTATGAGTTTGAGGTCTTCTATTTATAGACGTTCTCATTTGATTATAATTAACTTGAACCATCCATCTCAAGATGAAGATGTGTGGCTAAGAATCCATTCAATTTTGGAGGCTAAAATCAATAAATGCACTCTTAAATATTTGGGATAGAGAGGCATTAAAGAGGCATGGGAGGGCTTAATTAGATATTTTTTGCAATTAATCTTATATATTCCACCCCATACATGATGTCTTAGGTGAGATAGATACTAGAAACTAATTTCCATTAATAAAATATTCAACAAGTTCCATGGAAAATTAACTTAAGCTCTTGATTCAAATTAACTATTCTAAAAAATGATTTATCAATTTTGGTGCAAATATTGGTAATTGGTGCTCAAATTAATAAAATTGGTCAAAATGTCATATTATTGGGTAAAAATTTGATTTCAGTAGAATTAGAGGCCTATGTTAGTTGCGTACAAACCAATATCCCATTTAGGATGTTGTCATTATAAAATAACACATGCACATGTTATGTGCTTCTAAATTTAGGGAATTTTATGGTTTAGAGCTCAAATTGTGTTTTTGGCATTTTGGGTCGAAATGATTTGGGAAGAGCTAACAATTTCATAAAATACATTGTCTGTTTAGTGATACTCTAGCAAAAATTGGCACTCGTATATTAAAAATTTGAACCATTTAGAATGTTTTAGTGTTTTTAGGCCAAAATGTGATTTTTGGTAGAAATTGGTTTCAAGCTTGGTCAGAGGTGGCCACTTTTAGGTGCCTATAGTTTTCTCCTCTTTAAGAAGGTGTTGTAAGCTATAGGCATATAAATGTCTTCTCAAATAATGAGAAAAGGTTTGTATGTCAAAAAGGAAGATGATGGTTGAAGAAAAATCTCCAAAGAATATTTGGGAAGCCTATAATGATTACATGAATTGATTTAAAAGTATTGATTTAAAAATTTGGCCACCTCTGACCAAGATTTAGACCAATTTTTACCAAAAATCACAATTTGGCCTAAAAACACTTAAACACACTAAATGGTTCAAATTTATCATATACAAGTGCCAATTTTTGCCAGAGTATCACTAAACAGGGCAATTTATTTTATGAAACTGTTAGTTCTACCCAAATCATTTTGAGCCAAAATTCTAAAAATTCATTTTGAGCTCAAAACCACTAAATTTCCCAAATTTAGAATCACATGACACATGTAGGTGTTCTTTTGTGTTTAGAATATCCTAAATGGGATATTGGTCCATACACAACTAACACTAGCCTCTAATCTAAATGAGAAAATACTTGCATGCATTGATTTGAAAATTATTGATTTGCCCAAAGGTGGTTATAATCAAGAATAAAAGATAAAATAATGATTTTCTCATAGGTAGTTATAATCATTAAAAGGACCTTGATTGGCTAGAAGATGATGCTTGATATGGTTGCACCCTAGTTAGGTGGATTAGCAATCATAACTTTAAAATAGAACATGTTGCACAGATTAAATATAAGTGGGTGAAAACATAGATGTGATGCTCTAATGACTAAATAATCCAAAAATAACCAGGCATATAATTATGCAAAGTGATGAAAGAGATGGATAGAGGAATTAGATTGATCATTATAAAATATTTAGTTATACCTACCAAAGAGGAGATGCTCATCCTTATTAGCAATAATACAACTAGAATGGTCAATGGGCTAATTTGATCAAGATGGGTTGAAGGATTTTCCAAATTATCAAGGATAAACTTCTGAGGCTCTATTACTTGTAGACCTTTTTGAAGATGGATTTTGTTGTATCTATAACGATAAGCATCATGATATAACACCATGAGGACTTGGCCAAAATATCCATAAAGACTGACTCCTAATCTAATAAATAATTGAAAACAATGCACCAATGATTAAAAAAAACCATGATGACAATGTCTACATATGAATATTTATGGACTCAATAACAATGCATAAGGAATCACCCAATGAACGCATATAAACTGAGTCAAGGCAATAGTGCTAAAATTAAACAAACAGTTAAGAGAACAAATAAATAAAATAATTATAAAAATAAACACATAAAAATAAAATAGAAAACATGAAAATAAAATAAAAATAAATCATACTAATGATGAATCTACCCCAGTATGATGGTTTGAAGATGACTAACTAGGCTTAGATAGGATAAATGTTTTTGGATTTTTGAAATTTTATAAATGTTTTTGGAATTTTGGAGTATCTTAACTCGATCAAGAATGACAAGATAATAAATGGTCAAAGATCAAAAAATAATAAGATCATAATGGCAAAGGGGTATTAATTTGAACTCAATGTGAATAAAACATGACTGACATAGTCCTAAAATAGCCCTAGGTCACAATAGTTCCACCTTACAATGGAGAAAACTGACTTGTGTAGCAACCAATTCAAATAAAATAGGCACAGTTGGCATAATGTCAAAGTATGACATAGTAATGTCAAGCTGGTATGTGAAGGCACAATAAAAACATGTTGCCTCTAGTTTTCCCATAGATAATTATCAATATGATACAACTAATTAGATCAATGATACTAATTTGCCCATAGGTGATTAGAATTAGTATCAAGACTGGTGAACAATGATTTGCCCATGTAGGTGGATATAATCAAGCTCACATAAATAAACATGATTAGAAGGGAACAAGAAATGAAGGATGCAACTGCTAAACTTCTATCATATTGTTCCAAAATAATGACTCTATCTGAAATGATTGAAATAATTACTAAAATTGATCTAATTCTTTGTGATAAAAATGGAACCAAATAGATGAACCAAGGTCAAATAGGCTAGGATAGGTTGGATCATAACATGCTTTGATTGATAGAATGGATTATAAGGATGGATAAGTGATAGAAGAGTGATGGGTTGGTAGGATGGTAATATGATACGATGGATGGTAGAATGTACAAATAAGAATATTGATAATATGGTAAGAGGGTTGACCTCAAGTGGTAAGGTGACTGGATAGGATTGTGATAATGGCAAAAGGAATGGTAAATGATATGATATGGTACATTTTTTTGTTTGACTAATGATGGGTTATTGGGTTTAATGTATTTGTCCTAGGTTTGGTTTTGTATTTTTTATTCTTGTTGATGGGGAGATGCACGTCTTGATTAACAAAGGATATAAACAAAATACTCAATCATGTTATTTTCTAGCCCACACCTTGTTTGAATAGCTGCTCAATCAAGAACATGCTACAGTTTCAGATGCCAAGAATGTTATTGTGATCTTTGTTGGTTGTCAATTTAGTTTATTTCAAGCATCAATACAAGGTATCTTCATAGCCTTTGTAAACAAAATTATGATAATGGATCATAAATAGGGAAAAAATTTGGTTGATAGGTTTGATTGGGAAATGGAATTGCGGTTGATAATGGAATTAATAATGATGGGGAAATAAATGAAGATCAGGGTTTTTAGGCACGCATAATGTTATTTATTCTAGATTCAACATACTTTAGATTTGGTGGCACTGAAGACTTCTGAGTATTCTCTTGATAAGACCACTAGAATATTTTTTTGCTTAGGCCTAAGAGTAGATACCATCTTATTAGGTTGTAGATAGGAAGCTATTTTGATTTGATCTTTGAGTTTGTCTTCATCAAGGATTGAAGAATTTTTGTGCTCAACTATTGACGTCTCAAAGAGATTTTCACTGATGAATTTGTCTTAATTATTTCATAGTGCCTTCAAAAAATTTTAACTAAAGAACACTGAATTTTAAATTTGATTATCTTTTAACACCTCCAAAAAGGTTTCACTAGAAGATCCTGAGTTTTTTTTTGGTTGTCCCCTAGTACCTCTGAAAAGGTTTCACTAGGAGATTATTCTTCTTCTACATGAATATGGTCTTTGCCTCCTCTTTAATTTATATGTCGCCATGAATATATTTTAACAAGGTGTGATTATATTGGTCTTAATCAACACTTGTGGGATGTTGAATGTTAATATAATGGTTATGTTGGTTGGTGGTAATGGAATGGGGAATGGCAATGGAATGGGATGAGGTTGCACAATCCTTATAAAATATACTAGGATAACTTGTGTTGATGTTGAATTAATCATCCTCAAAAACTATAAAAAGATCATAAATGTATTCAAATTGACCTGTAAGGTATGCATAATCAATGTTGTAATAGCCACAAAAACATTCCATTTCTAAATCAGATTCAAACTCAATCAACTCTAAATCTAATGTTGAGACTGATGTTAATTTTGATTTTGATGTTAAATCTAATGTTGGTTTAAAAATATAACATGAATCTATCTCTAATTCTTTATCTAATGGGTATTTTTTTACAATGATGTCTTTTTGAATGTTTGGTATTGGACAAGTAATGGCCTATGATGGCATGATGGGATCCACAAAAACTACTTCATTAGATTAGGACTCCTCAATAATGGGACAAAGATAAAAATATAACTCCTTAACGAATAGCTCTACAAGGGGAGGGTCTTGAAAAATAATCATATGATTATAAGGTCATTCATTATAGGTTGACTTACATAAATGGTTGGTTTAACAAAAACATCTTATATTGGCTTATTTTCTTGGTCTTGGTTTATAATAAGTTGTAAAACATAGGTTTTAAACACAACTTAGTCCTTAAATGATTGGCTTGGTTAAGGTATTGATTGGATAGGTTAGGGTTTGGATTAGATTGGATGGGGATTTTATTAGATTTGTTGAGGCTGAAATTGGATTGGGTAAGGTTTCATAAATTAGGGAATGATCAGAACTAGATAAATAATGGATGATCATTGGATAATGGGTGGGCACTGTGGATCTTGAGTACTTTCACAAGCCAAAGGATGTGGTCCTATAATATAGTAGTAGGGCATCATGGAGATTTATTTCTCACACAAGCTAAAAGATGTGGTCCAGGAAGAGAAATGGTAGTCCTTGGATATTATGGATCTTGGTAGCTCACATATATAAAAATTTGAGGTCCTAAAAGGACAAGTTTAGGGTGTTGTGGAGGTTGATTGATCGCCCAAACTAAAGCATCAAAGTCTTCTACATAAACCATATCATCCCAGTAAGGGTCTCAATTTGGACTGTAAGATGGTTCTTGACTTTTTTCCCTAGGTTGATTACTATAAGGTGGATAAAAATCCATATCACAAACAACATTATAATTGTAGAGGTTTGTACCCAATTCCTCCTCACTAACCATATCAACCTAGTTGAGGTCTTGACTTTGGTCTCTAATTTTATGGTTTCAAGGTGGATAAAAATCCATCTCACAAACCATGTTATCATCAAATGGGTCTTGAATAAATCCATAAAAATCAAAGCTATTTGGTGTGGCCATTATATCATAACTTGGATTATATGTTACTCCACCATAAGTGTAGTTATACATATCTGCATCAATGATGAAAGATTTGAAACAAAAATATTTATAGTTCTACAAACTATGAAAAATAATATCCAAAGGATAAAGGGTTAAAACTTGATCTAACTTGGTCAAATATGGAGCTATATCTCAAAATAATGATTTTAGTGTGGAGTTATATCTCCAAAATGGTTTCTTCTAAGACTTGGTATAAAATAGTCTAACATATAATGTCAAATGTCTAATATCATGTCATACACACAAAAGGTCAAGCATCTATATAAAAACTAGCATGTCAAAGGTCTAGGTCAAAGTGTTCCAAATAAGGTTTAAACTAAGAAAGGGAAAATAGTTGCTAGGTCTTTTATCCAAACATGAAGTCAAAGTCTAGGCTCAAAAAGGTTGTTCTAGGACTTTTGGCCAAATGATGCTAAAATATAGGATTAAAAAAAAGGATTTATGTGATTTGATTTAATTTAATAAGTTTTGAAACAAATTTAACATAAACTTGGCACATGAAATCAAACATAAACATGATCAATGGGCATAAGTCATAAGGCAAAAGGCACCTAGAGAAAGGACTATGTTCTCCCAAACAAAGGCACAAATAATGATGAACATAGGATCTATGAACAAACAAACAATAATTTTCAAATTTGGGTAATCAATTAACTAAAGTTATGTAACCCAAAAGAGAGATATATGCATCATCCCCTATGAATTGAGGCCTAAATAGAAATCAATCAATGTTTGGATCCAAACTTGACAAGTTTAATTGAAAACGCAATGTTAAAGACTAGGATTTTATTGACCAAACAAGATAAATAAGATTTGATGGCGTAACGACACATGAACATGGTATAAATGTGACATGGTTTTAAACAATGGTTTTGGTATAAGTCAAATGAGTTTTTAAACAATTCAAGTAGTGTATAGGTGTTAACATGCTCTAATGATGTCATCAATGTTTTATTTAAAATACTCAAAAGGCATAAAGTTGATAATCATTTCGGAATCATAATAGTACCTATTTCATTCAAGTGACACACACACACAAAAAAGTTTAACAAAAATTGTAAGGCTTAAGTGTGGTGTAAAATGGCTAGCTTAAAACCTCCTTAGACAAAAGAGTGTCGTATAAAAAAATTAGTTTTTGACATGGTTTAAACAAACATAGAAGTTTTAATCTCAAAACACCAAGCCCAAAAAATTAAGTGACCAAATGCCACTAAGCATAACATCATAAATCCTATCAAGGGTATGGTAATGGAGGGTTGATTAAAACTAATTCATTTTTTATCTAGATTGATCCCATGTCTACCAGCTTTCACATTATTAGAATAAAGATGCAGCATGTCATTTGGGTCTATATCACATGGCTTGTTATTAAAATGTCTTACCCTTTTTACAACCACTACATCTATCATTCACTCATTATATTTTGATGTCCAACATGCTCAAACATCCCAACATTAGCCTCTACTAACAAAGATGGTTTAACCACTCAAACCATCATCCTAGTGAGGGGATCCCAATTTATATACCCCCCTATGGAGAGGGGTTGAAGATGATGTTGAGAGATGCATCCCTAGGTCAAAGCTTCCTGATATAACTTATGGGAGGTGATGAAAACCCCCTCACAAGCCAATCAAGTTTTAAAAATACTTAATTAAGCATGATTTGGCACTTTTTAATAAGGTCCTACAAGAAAATCATCTAAATGTTTTTTAGCTTAGAAGTTCTTTTATGAATGAGACAAGTAACTTTAAAAATTAAGCTCTCAAGTTTGTGTTTTTTTTTTAAAAACACAATGACCATTAGCAGTCACCTCTGACCACCAATGGTTCCTGCTAACCATTGACATTTAATGTTTTACCAACCATTGGTGGTTGAAAGCAAACTATCAACTGTTACTTGTCAACCTAAAAGATTCAACATTCTTGGACAAAAATAACACTTGTTAACTTGCTAGTATAAAATTATTAAAGAGTAGAGATTTTAGATCATAAAATAAAACCAAGCCAGAGACTTAAACATCCAAATTATTAGCAACAAGTTGAATAAAATCTCAAAGAAGTAAGGTTTTAAATATATTTTTCTCTACCACTAAACCATTGACAGTTGGTCCTAACTATCAATGATTATACCTAACCATCAGTAGTTATACCTGACCATCAGCAATTGCACCTAGCCATTAATGATTTCACTTGACTATCATCAGTTACCCCTAATCATCAGTGGTCTTTGTGTAAATTTGTGAAGATGAAATAAAACCAAACAAAGTTAGAAATCAATTTAAAAATGTTCAAGCCTCCAAATCTCAGTTTAAGACTTGCACATTTATTTTCTTGGTACATGGGATGCATTATGTCCCACCATGTGTGCCATTATATGATATAAGAATTTGGCTCAAGAGAGGGGGTTAGATCAAGTGTTAGTTTCAAAATGAAAACAACACACTAACAAACATTACATCTCTAGGTTTAGACACTAGGGGAGCTTAGTAACAAATATACATATGAAAATAATATAAAACATGAAAGAAACATTCCTTTACCTTCCTTAGAGATTCAAAATGATTCGTAGAGTGGCTTGCTCAGCTTCTACTTAAAAGGTCTTTGATAATGGAGATTTGGATATCTCCACCTCTTCTTGGCACCATTAGCTTTGGCTTGGTTTGGAATGGCTTGGCTTAATATTTGGGTATAATAACACTACATCAATATATGGCTTGAAGCTATTTTGGCATGGTAATTTTGGCTTGAGAGATATTGAAATTATGAGTGTGAGGAATTATATTTATATATTTTTTCATTTTATCTGAATAAACCTGAACCATCCATCTCAAGATGAAGATGTGTTGATAAGAATCTATTCAATTTTGGAGGCCAAAATTGATAAATGCCCCCATAAATATTTGGGATAGAGAGGCATTAAAAAGACATGGGAGGGCTCAATCAAATATGTGTTGCAATTAAGGCTTATGGATACCACACCATAGATTATGTCTTAGGTGATGCAGTTATTAGAAACCAATTTCCATTAATGAAATATTCAACAAGTTCCATGGAAAATTAGCTTAAGCTCTTGATTCAAATTAATTAATCTTAAACATGATTTATCAATTTTATTGCGATTATTAGAAATTGGTGCTCAAATTGGTCAAAATGTCATATTATTGGCTTAAAATTTGATTGGAGTGGAATTAGATGCTAATTTTAGTTGCATACAGACCAATATCCAATTTAAGATGTTGTTGATATAAAATAACACATTCATGTGTCGTGTGCTTCCAAATTTAGTGAATATAGTGGTTTAGAGATAAAATTACATTTTTGGCATTTTGGATTGAAATGATTCAAGAAGAACTAACAATTTCATAAAATGCATTGCCTTGTTTAGTGATACTCTAGTAAAAATCAACACTCATATATGACAAATTTGAACCATTTAACATGTTTTAATTTTTTAGGCCAAATTGTGATTTTTGGTAGAAATTAGTCTAAATCTTGGTTAGAGGCAACCAATTTTAGGTGTATAAAATTTCTATAGACCTATATCCATATCAGTTCTAGAGGAATGTAGAATTCAAATATAAGAACTACAATTACCACTTTGACCTAGACCCTACACTAAAGAAGGAAAGAGATGTACTTGTTGATTTACATATCCAATTATATAGAACCAAATAGACTTGCCTCCTTTTCATCTATACCCCCTCCTAAGATGTCCAATAATATTACTATTTATGACAAATTTCCTGATGAATACCTCATGCACAATGCATTCCACATAGCCAAGCATCCACAAGCTATTCACATGGCTATTCACATGGAATGATGATAAAAAGGAAATTTTTATGCCCAAGAGCCTATTATTTTGGCACCTCCCACTAGCCAAGAACAAGACCCACTTGTTGATAATGAATCATGGATTTATAATGATGATTTGGTTGATTGTTACCAAATCAAAAAGTATCCCATCCATAATCAAATCATGGATAACAAGCTTCTAAAGGTAGAGTCTTGAAGGAAAATCAAGAAGGAAATATTTAACTATATGTATGACCAAACACAAAGGAACTTATGGTATTGGATTGAAACCACTTGTGGATAACCCTGGATATCTCATATGTGTTCCTATATCAACAAATAATTATGAAGATGATGATAGTGATGTAGAGTGTGATTACAGTGTATATGAGGACTTAGATAATACCAACCTATTTAAACCTCATACCATATAAACAATTATGCATGTCATTCATCCTTCCCAATTCTCATTAATCATCATCAAATCATAGATTGAGACTAATAAGAATTCATAGTATCACTCGACAATTTCAAAAATGATGATGTTATTTGTCTTCCTAGGCTTAAGAGACCATATTCATCTAGGAGATCATAAGAAAGGGTTTTATATGACATTCGATCTTGATGCCTATTTCTAAGAGAAGGTTAACTTTCATAGCCAAACATTAAAATTAAATCAAACATAGAGGTCTCAAGGTGAAAACCTATTTGAGGAGATTTTTGACTAGGGTAATAGTAAAGAAAAACACCAAGCTCTTGGTGAAAAATATTTTAGGCACTATTAGATAGGGATCTTCACCCTTCCTCAACTAAAGCTATGGATTCCACCAATAACATAATCCTATTTCTGTCAAAGATCAGTGTAGAAAAATAGTGGTCATTTAAAAAAATTGTCCAAGAGTGTCCATAAATGTTTGTTACATGGCTCTTTATATTATTTGTTGATTTTGATTCATCCTATTTGGGTGAATTTGATGAACCATTCTGACAAGAGGAATTTGATATTTCCAACCAATTTACTTCTTTTTCAACTCTCCTTGAATATGGTTCTATAATCATCATGGAGAACACTTCCAAGATAAATATTGGAACCCCAAAAAATTCAAAAATGGATAAAATTAGGTGTATCTCTCGACAAAGAGGAACGTGATGTGATTACTTTTCTCCTTATGGAGTTCACTGACATTTTTGCATGGGCTTATTCTGATATGCCAGGTCTAGATCCCTCCTTGGTTGTATATCATCTTGTAGTACATCTTATTGAAAATATAATTAAGTATAAGTTGATAAAATACATCCTCATATTATCGTATTAATCAAGAAATGGTAAGAAAAAATCTTATAGGTAGGATGCATTCGTCCAATCAACTATTCTAAATGGTTCTCCAATATTGTGATAGTTAGCAAGAAGCTAGAGGGTATCAAATTATGTATTGATTTCCAAGATGTAAATAAGTCCTACCCAAAGGATGAATTTACACTACAAAAAATTGACATGATTTTGGACTCTACAGGTGGGTATGAGATGATTTATCTCATATATGGTTTTTTAAGGTATAATTAGATCAAGATCATGGTAGAAGACCAACATAAGACAATGTTCACCAATCCATAGGGAATATTTTTATCAAGTAATATCATTTGATCTTAAAAACATAGGGGCACCATACAAATAATCCATGACTATTTGTTTCCATTATATGATGTATGACATTGTTGAGGACTATGTCGATGACATCTTAGTTAAATCTAAGACATGTGCATACCATCCTATAGTACTCCAAATAATTTTTAAAAGGCTTCATGAGTACAAAGTTAGACTTAACCATATAAAATGTTTTTTTGGAATCAATTCAATAAAATTTAAAGGCTTCATCATCTCTCACAGGGCAGTGAAGCTAATCTAGCCAAGTTTAAGGCCATTATCATGATTCCACCACCATCTACATTAAAGCAGCTCAATATTTGTTAAGGTAAGATACAGTCCATCAAGCACTTCATTTCTAAATGGTCTAACAAATTCCATCCATTTACCCCATTTTTTAAGAAGGCCACTAGTTTTTCATGCAGTGTCAATTGACAAAAGTCCTTTGTACACTTGAAAATAATACTTAGCCTATCCACCTATTTTATTACCAAATATACTATAAAATTTATTACTACTCTACCTATATACAAAGACACTTTTGGCCTAGAATTATGAATATGGAAAATAAAATTCTAATTACTACTTGATTCACACATTGGTTGTATATAAGCATAATTATATACCAATAGAAAAAGCTTATTTAGTCATTATATTTGTAGCCTAAAAGTTATATCACTACATGTTAAATAATAAGACCATCATCATAACCAAAGTAGATTTGTTTAAATATCTACTTTAAAAACACATTTATAGGGATACATGGCTAAATAGATCATGCTTATAAGTGAATTCAAGATTGAGTATGTTAATTACAAATTCATCAAAGGATAGGACTTTCAGACTAGCTTGTTGAAGCTCCCCTTTTTGACACTCATCCACTCACTTTTGGGTTTCTATATGAATCCATCATGACTATAGTAGAATCACCTTCTAAAGAGAATCAAGGAAACTTTATTTTGATGGTTCCTTCACATCTTGTGGATCAAGATTAGGAATTTGGTTTATCACACCTCAAGGGGATCTAATTCCCAAGTCATTTCATATCAACTTTCCTTATACCAATAACATGGATGAATATGAATCACTCATTATGGGGATTAATATAGTAGTATAGTATAATATCTAACATATTATATTTCATGACGAATCTTAGCTTATTATCAATCATGTCACAAATCAATTTTATACCAAGGATGAGAAGTTTGTGCCTTATAAATCCATGGTTGATACCCTCAAGCAGCAAATTTCTCATTATTAATTTAAATGGATACTTTGGGCCAAAAATAAAATAATAGATTCTATGGCCATGATTTGAGCTATGATTTAAATTATAGATAAGTCTAGATATTATCAATTCCTTGTTGAAAATATTCTCAGACCAACCCATTAACCTTTGATTGTCAAGAAGATTTATGATATTTTTGGTCTAAGTTTACCTAGTATGATAAACTATATGATTACCTTCATAACCAAACCATTCCACCTAACCTATCTCATAAAAATAAAGAATAATTAATCCATCAAGCCTCTTCTTATACATTACTTATATCCACACTCTATCATATAAGCTTTAATGGAACTCTACTTCACTATTTAACATTGGTAGAATCTAAATTAGCATTGATGGAACTGCATGAAGGGCTTTATGCGGCATACACCAATGGGACCATCATTTCCAATTATTTACTATGTAATAGTTATTATTGGGTAACTATGGAAGTCCATGTCATTACATATGTTAAAATGTGTATATAATGTTAGAAGCATGTTAATCTGGTAAATTATCTTGCTCAAACATTCAAATAACTAACAACGCCATGGTCATTTTCAATGTCGTGACTCAACCTCATTAGAAATATTAAACCTATCTCCTCAAATGGTCATAAACATATCCTTAATTCTATATAATACTTCACTAAGTGGGTGGAATCCATTCCCCTAACTTATTTGAACAGCAAACAGATATCTAAATTCATTTTCAAATACCTTATTTATCATTATGGTATTCCCTCTGACATTATATCCGATAATGGGGGTTCATTTAAGAATAATAACATCAAATCCCTTTGTGAAGAATATAATATTACCCAACACTTTTACACTTCATATTGCCCATAAAGCAATGGCCAAGTAGAGTCATATAATAAAACTATTATCAATATCCTCAAGAAGATCATCAATGTTGTTGGACATGATTGGCACTTGTAACTTTTTCATTCCCTTTGGGATTACCAAACCATTTTTTTCACTCCCATAGGAACCACACCCTATTCTCTAGTTTATGGTAGTGAGGGAATTCTTATTTTTAGGGTCAAGTTGACTTCTCTTTGTATTTCACTAAAGCATATTCATGATGATAAGTATTATAAAGTAGTTCAGTTGAAAGAACTAGAATTACTAGACAAAAAATGAATGACATCTTTTAATAGCCTTCATGCATACCAAAACTCATTACATGGTCAATAAAGTAGGCACATGTAGCACATATAATTTTATCTTGGTGATCATGTACTTAAATAAAATCCAAAAAAACATCAATGCTAAACATAATAAAAAGGTCAAGTTTAAACCTAGCTAGTTAAGGCCCTATATCATTACTGATAACTATGGTTCTAGGGAGTATAGGTTATCGATGCTATAAGGAGAAGAACATGTTTAACTAATTAACATAATGCATATCAATCACTTTTTTTCTTGAGTGACCTAATTTATTGTCTATGGCTATCATTTACTTTTCATCATGACCATCCCTTCGATACTATACCATGCCATATGCTTTTCATGTTGTGCCTTTCCTATTTAACTTATGTTTTAATCTCTCATATCCATTTTGAACTTGGTTTTGATCCATTGGTACTTCATATAATGTTATTGGTTGGGTTCAAGTGTATTTTTAGTTGACAATTCAAACATTGGGCTATACAATACATTCTTTGAAGTGGTCATCTCTTTGAGCATTATGATAGTAAGTATGTAAATTGCATCCTTCACCTTTTTCAATTCTATAACATTATAACTTTCCAAATAATTATACTAATGTCATTTACCTATTCAAAAACATGTTGATATTTAGTCAAATTCACCACTATAAATGAGCTATAGTGGCTTGAGGTCCATTTGGACTATACAAATAGTGCTCAATGTTTTTTAAAGTCAGCTTGACCACCCATATTCCAACACTCTCATAATTTTATGATTAATATTAGTCAAACTCTCTATATTTTTTGAGTTAAACCATTTTCTATCTCATAATCCTCCACTAAGTTGAGATACCAAAAAAACCTAAAATTTTGAAGATGCCCAAAAACATGTAAATATGTTATAAAACTCCTAAACTAGCCAAAAACATTAAGTCATTCAGATTATATCCATGTCGGGTGTGTATCTCATAGTTTACAAGTATAATTGAATCTTCACATGGGTTACATCATGGTAGTTTATACTTACCTATTCCATTTCTTGATGGTGTTTTCTTCCATTTTTGGGAGACATACATCAACTTGAGGTCTATATGGACTATGCAGGTATTGCTTATATGCATGGGGAATCTCAGTTAATCTCAATACATAGTGGTAATTGAGTTCATTCACTAATTTCATTGACCACTCATTATTAAAAGTTTTTATCTAAACACTCTCTCTATTTTATGATCAATTTAATCCATGATATCACAATTTTATGTCATATTATCTTACAATCTCACCATTTTGTAAGTTTATTTTTATGGCTAATGTTCTCACAATCTTGGGTTCCACCCCTTTTTTATTTCTCTCATCATTTTGTGATCACATTCCTATTTTACTCTAAAATCAATCTCTTTTACTTGTCATCAAATGTTCTTCTCTTCCTAATCTTTGAGATAACTAAATATGTCCTGAAGTCCATGTTAGACCTAGTGTCTATGGGGCTATGTACGTAGTGTCCATTTACCTAGCACATTTGGAGTCAATTTTACCACCCTTCCTTATTATTATATTATCCATTCCAATTTTATCATACCTATGTCATTATTCCCTATATTCTAAGGGAAACCTTTTTCCAAACATAACGCTTCTATTATACATGCACAAATAGTGTTGGTAAGTAGTTTTTCCCTAGATTAGTTTATTGAATTTTCCCTAGATTAGTTTATTTATTGGATTTTTCTTATCTTAGTTTGTTTATTTCATTGTGTCATAGGTTTTTTTATCAAACTTTAGTTGGGTGCTTTCTATTTATTCATTTTAAGTGTTGTGTGTCTAAGAAAGTTTAGTTTAGGCTTGAGTTTTACTTACTACTTGGGCTTGAGTTGTTTTATTTTTAAATTTAGATTATGTTTTTGTGCATCCCTTCTCCTCAGTTGTCTTAGTTTTCTTACATTATGTTTACACTTAAGTTTTGGTTTGTTATATATTTTTACTTGAGTTTTGAGTATTTATATTCATTCTTACACATAGTTTATTGCATTATCTTTATGTTGGGGATTTGATTGAACATAAATTACACTTAAATTGATTATATTTGTGTTTAAATTAATTTTATACATGTGTATGACACATATTATTATTAGTGTAAGCTTTTTACCACTTCCAATTTTATCTACACAGTTGTTAGTCAACTTGGTTAGGGTTGTTAAGGTCATTAGGGTAAATACACTTTACGTGTTTTCTAATTGTGAGTTGAGTTTTTACCTTTACGGTGACCTAATATATCACTTTATAATGTACCTCCTTTATAATTTTATGGCTAATCAACTAATGAATTAGATAGTTAGTTTATGAAGCTCTCTTTTGTTCTATATTTTCTCTCACCTAATTCTAAGGCTTTTGTGCAATCTATGATGTTCATAGATATTGGAGTAATCTGACATGGTATTAGAGATATAATATGATGTCTCCATTTCCATTTAAAAATCCTTGGTGAGATCTTTTACATGCATGCATTCTTGGTAAATTTCTTGATTTTTCAATTTTCATAGGTTTGGTGGGATTTCATGTAAACCCATTAAAACTATAAAACTAGAGTCTCCTATCATAAAATGGTGAGTTTTATTGCATCCATAAGGCATCAAAACCCTAATATTGACTACTCCTTGACTTAGATCCATGATAATTTTTTTGGATAATTTTTGGAGGGTTTCAAGGCATTTTCAACCATTTCATGCAAATTTGTACTACAAGGGTCTCAAATTAAGAAACCTTTTCTAGGATTTTATAGGTTTTATGAGTTATTAAATGTATTATTTCTATATTTTATGTAGGTTAGACTAAACATGTAGATCTAGTTGTTTTCCAACTTTGATAGGTTTCCAAACCTAAAAGTAAAATTTGATAGTTTTCTAGGATTCTTAGCCTTAGTAGACATTTGGGTGGTTGTGTGTAACTTCATGAGGTTCTAACTTACCTAAAAATAAATCTATCTAACTTCTAACCCCATGCCTGCATCCCCATCAAGTACCATAACCCCTACTTACAACTTTGTTAGGTCCTGCAACCCCTACGCACATTACTATCAAATCTCATGACTCTTACTCATACCTTCATCAGATTTTGACCCTCTTAAAAACACTATTATTAAGTTATGACACCCCTACCTACACATCCATCAAGATCCACAAAACTTTCATGAACTTCATATCAGGTTCTTATGACCTTGTCAATAGGCCTATCATGCTCCACCACTTACAAAAGGATAATTAGATCTTTTTTATCCTTCTTTTACATCTTGTGACATGTGTGCAATTGTATGATTTTAAATAGAGAAGTGTGACACTATTTATTTTAAAAATGGGTGCATCTTCAGGATGGTGTTTCTCCCACATCAATCACATCAATAGAAAGAGGGAAGGGAGAAACCCCATAATAACCCTTATTCCTGTAGTCATATGGTGTAGTTACATGAGACAAGCACCCAACTTAGCCCTTAGCCATTGTTCATATGGAAATTAAGCCCACGATCTCTTCTAACACAAAAAAGGTTAAATTTCAATCTATGGAGTCATAATTTTTTTGAGGAAATTGCTTCCCAATTTTCTTAAAGATTTTGTTCTAAGGGGCCTAAAGTTTTTTTAGGAAGTTGAACAAAACTATTTTTCATGTGAGTTAAGATTTTCAAATGTCTATAGCATTGGATTGGTAACTCAAATTTGAGTTCCATACTATTGAAAAGTGATTATTTTTTTGTGTTATATGCATTGGTTATATTTTTGGGCACCTTTTAAACCAAATATTATACATTATTTCATCAATTATCATCTAAGTCTGACATCCCTCTGATTTCTTGTACTTATGTAATTACTACTCAAGACACATTATCGACTATGTCTGACATCTATAGGAGCACGATTGTATTTGAAATTTAAGGGGGTGCTAATACTAATATTTATGAGGAGGTATTATGTGATGGCATGTATTATTCAATTTTTCTTTTACACATTATCATTTTATGCATTATGTTGATTCTTGCACTTATTGGTCATTTAGACACATTCTTGATTACACCTGACATCCTCTACATGAGTGTGAATGGTTATTGTAACTATGGTTCATGTCATTTTTTTGTGTAGTATTTCACTTATTTGGTTCCTTCTCTTAGTCATTTCAAATTCATTTTAGAGACAATCTAATGGGAATTTTGATTCTACACTAGTGGTTCTTCTTGGAAAAATAAACTATTCTTCTTTGTATGCTTACATGGAACACTTGTTCATAATAAATTTTTTTACTCCATTCCTATATAGATAGATTCTTGCCCATAATGACTTATCTCAATTCAATAATGGGGATAACAATTATGACAAGGTTTTTGGTACCTTACTATTACATGTTTCTATAGATCTTAATTTCCATGTGAAACATACAATATGCCCCTACACTATTTAGTTCATTTTTAAGTCTATTTTTGAAGATCCTATTGAGATTGATATCATTCCTAATCCTCTTCCTATAATCTCTTTAAATACTATTTTAAGCTCTCTTCCTACTCCTATTTGATGTGATGACACATCCATGGTAGACTATGCTCTTCCTTTTGTCAAGCCACCACTACAAGACAAGATTTTACCTAGCCTTTATTATACCATTATAGACATTACTTCTATTCCTATTCATGATGTTTTTATTATAGATCCTTTATAGTTTGATACTTTGGAAGAATCTATTATTTCTAGCGATATTACACCTTGTGATAAAATTGATGACTCTTATTTTCCTAATGATATTCATTCTGTAGATCTATTTTATTAATCTATAGTATCTTCTTTAGTTTCAAGGATCACTGAGTTGTGCTCTTCACTTCAAATAAATATTCCTTCAGTGAATGTTCCATGATACTCTTATTCATTAGAATCAATTGTCCTTGATGACACTTATAATTATGAGCACTATCCTAAGCTTGATGAATATTATTCTATCATAGATATTAAAATAGTGATGAGGACATACCTCCACCATATCCTTGTCCCCTTCTAGATATCGAGGATTTATTACTTGATCAATCTACCTCTAGTCTACTTTAGACATTATAGGGTTAAGGTATACTCATCTAGGACACACTAAAAATTAGGTATCCTATGACATAATTTTAGGGTGTTCAATAGTCTTATGTTTCCTCTGCTTCTATTGCACTATCCTTGCATAGAGAAATTGGCCCTCCTACCTTGCATGAGGATAATAGTTCCTTGGATAGGAATAAGACCTTGGTTGAAGATCTATTAGGCTCTTGGTAGACTCATTCATTATTCCAGGGTGATTCACTCTTGATTTCATCTACTTCTGATCCACAGTCACCTCTAAGAACTCTATTGAAAAATATTAGATGGCTTTAGGTAGTTGTAGACTCTAGTTGGGCTTATTATCTCTCCTATCTTACTTACTTTATTTTAGGGGAAGAATTTTGTCATATGGGTTTTATCCTTCTCTCTAATTTATGGGAGTTGAATTTTACATGGGTACCTCATCAATCCTTGTTGCCAAGATCTAATTTTTATACCCACCTAAGGTATGCTTCATGGGGGTGTTAGTGTAGTCTTTTTCCTACTTTCAGTTTTACCTACAAAATTCTTATTTAGCTTGATAAGGGTTGTTAAGATCATTATGGGAAATACACTTTATGTGTTTTGTAATTTTGAGTTGACTTGTTACTTTTATGGTGAACTAATCTCTCACTATATAATGTAACTCCTTTTTACTTTTTGGGTAATTAGCTAATGAATCATCTAATTAGTTTATGAACATCTATTTTTCTCTATATTTAGTCTCACTTAATTCTAGGGTTTTCATGAAAATTCTGATGTTCAGTACCCTTGGAGTAATCTGATAAATTTTATTATGGTTTTTTTATAACCATGATGCTTAATGTTAAATGCCACAATAAAAATTATGAATAATGATCTATTTATCAATGGTGTCAATAATATATCCTCTTGTATCACAAATGAATATTAATCAATGTTAGTTAGGACATGTGATGTAGGAGCATTAGGATGAAGATTATGTGCATGATGTAAATATCATAGTTTGTAATTTATCATGAAGTAAAAGTGTCTTATAAGGTCTTGAAATGTCAATAAGAATCTATTATTTTTTTTATTTTCTCTATAATAGGACATTTTCATAAAGGAATTGAATATTTGAATTTTTATGAAGGTCTGTAAGGATAAGTGACAAGTTATAAAGGATATAAATCATTGAGAGTGGTCCTAATAGGTCTATTTGCATGCTTTAAAATTATTCACTTATGTAAATGTAAAATCGTCGTTATAAAATCCTAGAAATATACTTCTACATTGGAAAGAGATAAGGAATGCAAGTTAGTTATAAACAAGTGTTGAGAGAGAAATTTATGGTCTATTTCAAGATAAATACCAAATTAAGAGGTATTATCATGAAAATAAGAGCTTTAATAGAGTCTAATGAATCAAAATAAACACATATAAGAATGAATATAAAGGATTGAATAACATAGGGGGACTGAAGAAGGCCTTTAGGCCTATCTTTTGTAAGAAGGATTGTATTTTATGATCAATAAAGTAAACTATTTATTGTTGCACTATGTTTTAGAAATGAAAAGTATTTATTAACTTGTTTTTATCCTTATTTCATATGTTATAGTTATTATACAAGGGAATCTTGATTACTAAGGTATGAAAAAGAGTTTTTAGTGATAGTCTTCTAGTGTAATAGAGGATTGTGTATGAGCAAACTTAGTTTTATTACTATGAAAAAGAAGTATGGAGGTATAAATCATGGTATTCAATTAGGTATAGCACAAAATAATAATTTAAAATTATATTTGAGTTGAATATTGACTTTTTTCAATGTCCTAGTAGTTGAAACATCCATAAAAAATTAATTTTTGTACCTACAATTATTTTAAAATCATTTATGGTTGCTAAAAGTACATGTAATAGTTACATGAGATCAAACCAAAATTTTGAAAGGTTGAAGGATTATCTTAAGATTATATAACACGTAGTATAGATATTGGAAAGATGTTATATCTCATGAACAATCCATAAAGACTCTTGAGTTCCTAAATAGTCAAATACAATCATTTATACACACAATCAATTAAAAAAGTGCCTTAATTAACATGATTTCAAATTCATTATGACTTTATAAGTATCTAGATAGATGAGATAAGGATTAAAGTAACCAATAAAGGGGAAAAAATAGAATATTAAATACCTCAAAAACAATTCAAATAAATTTAGAATGCTCTTGGCCTAAGTAAAAAGACACAAAGCACAAAAAATATAATTTTGCGCATAACTTGAGTTTTAATCATCATAAAAGGCTAAAAATAAATGGAGAGGTATTTTGTGGTGTTTCTAAAGTTTATATAAATTTTAATGACTTAATATTTCTTATATGGAAATATATAAACTACTGAGTTTTTGTAGATCTAGATTTTGTTTTGAAATAAGGTTTTACCAAAAGAGAAAACTTTGTAACTCTTATCCTATCTATCCAAAGTGATCGAAATATTGTAAGTGTTGTTTTATGTTTTAAACACATATAAAATATATATAAAGTGGCCTCTAATATTTTTGGATCTCTATGAAGGATAGCTTCATTCTGAGGCATAAGTTGAGGGTATTGAGTCTTGCATTGACCAATGATGGAATAATAATGAGAAATGTAGGTGTTAACATGGTTGGTTCAAGTGTGGATATGGATCCTAGTTATAATTGATAGAAATGGAGTGATGATGGATATACTATAAAATGGATATGATTCAAAGAAACTCCAAAATATTGGGTAAGATATGATAGAGAAGGATAACTACCAATAGAGAGCATGAATTCTTTCCAACCAGCTTCAGGATAAGGACAAACACCAAGAAACTAATTCTTATAGATTATTATTATTTTAGCGCACATAACTAATAAACATAGTAAATGGGTCTAAGGGGTATGATGTAATAGACTCCAATTCATTAACTAAAGGCTTCTTTTTATCAATATTGTTGTAGCATATCTTAACTCTAAGATTATAATCAATGCCAAAGAGCACCTTCAACTACTTGTGGTTCAGCCTAAGAAGTTACACCAAATGGCATCTCTACATAAATTCTAAAGATTAACTTAGAAAGCTTATCAACAAAAAGTAAGATTCAACTTGAATTATGACTGCATATCCCAATTTTTAAAACCTTATTAATTTCTTATGATCTATTTGAAACTAATATTACATATATTCAAAAACACTAAGATATTGGTTAGATCAAAACAATAAACACTATAATATAGACATGAAAGAGCGAGAATAAATTATGCAGCATATATTTTCAAAACAACCTGAGTTATTTATTACCTATATTGATATATAAAAAAATTTCCTCCATTTGGACTTGGGAGACACAAGTATAAATAGACTTGGGATGGGGGCACCTAATCACACAAGGCCATTCTCAAAGTTTACATCTGTTTCATAAAATATATATTGAAGGAGTATATAGAGGACACTTATAAAAATATGTCATGAATAGACAAAACTTATTACAAAAAAACTTAGATATCACAAGCAAACATCATTCCTCCTATGATGAAGCAATTAAAGTGATGGACACCTATACTTTAGCAATGATTGTTGTTGATGTTTTTGTAATAGTGGGCCTAGATGATGGAGATGTTAATAGGATTGGCATGTCCTAAGAGGCCTACTTACTTGTATTTGTGAGTATAGATCATGGTCCACCTAAAAATAATTATCTATCATCTTGAAGTCTAATAGGGGCATATTCAAGAGATGGGGAGATTTGTCTATTAATTTTATGTGTGCTTTTAATGTAGGCCTAATCACCACATAAATATTATCTTTGTGCATGACCTTGATTATAGTAAAATTTATCAAGTGTTATAGGTCATCATAGGTATTATATATTGTGTCCTTAACCTCTCCTCTAAAATTATTTTCATCCATCCAAAGAAGGTCTCCAAAGATGCTCTTAAAGACTAGTTCTCCACTCTGGTTAATCACACTATCAAATCTCATTTTCATAATAATGGTGATGGTTTGCCCCTCATAACTAGTGAGTTTCCATACTAAATTTCACATTTCTTGATGCCAATCATTCAATTTATCCCTCTTAACAACTACATTGTTTTGAGCCATTGCTGATTGTGGGGTAGTTATAAAATTTAGGTGACTATATGACTTGTACATAGTTTCTTTTCCTAGAAAATAAATCTTAACCTCCATCTTCTTCATGTCTTATGCTATGGCAAAGGTATCTCCCCATTTGGGTTTAGATTCCATATTTAAATTTCTTGTTACTATAGGATATCATATGTTAGAATCATAATCACTAAAAGCGGGGGTGAATCAGTTTATTCAAAACATTCATTTAATTCCATGTAAGCATACATGAACCATTTATATAAACATAAACATCTAAAAAATCATATGCAACCATACAAGATCATGAAATAGGATAACACAATATATATGTGGTAAAACCTCAATGGGAATAAAACCCAATGATATATAAAAATTGACTATAGTATTATAATACAAAAACCAAATTTAGTGAGGTTGCAACTCCACATATAACATCGACCCAAACTAGCCAAGCACCTACTTGATTAGGCTTTAGAAAGCACCCACTTGTAAGGAGGCACCAACCCCCTAGATAACTCAAAACCAACATAGCCACATGATAATTTTAATCAACTTTAAAAAACCTTATTTCTTAAACAACATATGATGATCACCTTATTTATCTCTTATCATTATTTTATCTCTCTCAAACTACCTTTTAGGCTTCTTTGCTCAACTAAGTCTCTTCAAGATAGAATAGGTCATATGAACTTGATATTCATATGAAGACACATTATAAAATATTTATTATAGATTAAATGCAATCCTATGATGATATTATATACTTTATTCATCTCAATAATGTACTATTTCATTTTCTTAACTCAATATGCCTTAAATTGCCTTGTATATATACCATTCTTTGTTCATATGCCACTTAGTCAGTTATTCACCCTTGAATTATTAGGTAAGATATGTAATAGGTATTAGGACATATCATAAACATGATAAAAACTAATATTTATTACCTTTTGTTCTATCATAACTCCATTATACTTCATTTTTGTTTTAGGTCTCATAAAGACCTAATTCTATTAGGTCTATCTTAGAACACATTACACTTTTATTTACTTGGAAAAATTTACCTTCATTAACAAAAAATATCCTTAATAAATTGATAAAATATACCCCAATAAACATATTATAATTTTGATAACACTTTATACAACTAAACCTTTCATGAACATTCATTGTAGCACTATTCACAATTAGGCATGTGAACCTACAGAAAATATTCCAAATAAACATAGGCATGTAAAAACTTTAGCTACACAACCATGAAAATAAATCAAATTAAAATAAAATTAATGACCTTAAAAACATCACCATATTATTTATAATTGACATATTAATTCAAAAGTACTAAATCACTTCTCAACAAATAGCCCATTCAAAACTGCCAAAACACTCCAAAAATAAGTCATGAATAACTTGATATTTAGCACCTGAAAGAACACTTACCATATCCAATAAAAATTTAAAAATATAATTTTTCAACTATATGCCACTCTAAAATACAAAAATCATAATTTTTAATGTCAAATATTGGTCTTGTAGACCAATCTTTTGACCTCACACACACAGTCAAACTAGAACTGGACAAGCCATGTTGGTTTCAACATTCCAATATCTTATAATAAATAACAATATTTGGAACAAAAATGTATTTAAAGTCATAAAAAACAACACCATATGAATTATATACTTCCACTTAGGTTAAAAATCCTCAAAAATAGCTCTGTAACCTACTCACTTAGAACTGCCAATGTTCCTTAAAGAATAGTCATGGTGACTTAGACCTCCAACACCTATTTAGACATCTTTATTGAATTCTGATGCATGTATATGATCCTATCAAATATTTATAAAATTACTATATATAAATAAAATGTGGTAAAATTATAAATATTGGTCTTTCATACCAATCTAATGACCTCATATATTACTGTCTCATCTGAACTAGACAAGTCAACTTGTGATCAACTTTTTCACTGTACACATGACCTAAAAATATTCTTAAAAGAATTAACATATATTAAAATTCCTGAAAAACATATCCATTTACTTTTTTTCATAATTTTATTATTATAACACATTCCTATTCATCTTCTCACTACTTCCTAGGGTTTTCACTATTTGCATCATTTTGGCCTGTTAGCGATTAACTAACTTGGATGACTGGTCTAGCACATTATAAGGGTTGAAATTATTCATAAAAATTTATGGTCATGTATTATTAGTATATATATCATTATTCTACCCATTTTATTTTCTTTACCAATTTAAATTTTGAATGTTACAATAAATTCTTCCCAAACAAGCATATATCTGTGCATTTTCTCTCTCATCTGACTAACCACCACCACCACCACCACCTAGAGGTACTTGGGAGAGTTGGATACATTATCCAATAGTTTTTATATTCATTTTATACCATTATAGTCTATTTTTAATAATATCATTCACGTTGGGTCCTTCTTAGGGTTTTAGAGAGGTTTAACATAGATTTTGGTGTTAATGATTGTTCATAAAGAATTGACCCTTAAATCAAAAATCAATGCCTACAGTTCTCAAATAGTACCATTATTCATCTATAATTAATATATTAGGTTCGAATTTAGAGGTTACACATTCCAATTAGTACCTAAAAGTCCTTTTTAGGTTTGCATACCTTCAATCTATGTATTCAAGAGACCCCAAAACCACTTTGCATGCATTTTATTATAAACCATGAACTTAAAATTTGTGAAAATGACTATAAAAACATATCATACCTCTATCCATGATCACATATTAAAAAAATTCTTGAAAACTGATCTTTATGCCTCATTAGGCCAAATAGGGTCTAGGAGTGATCTAGGTGTAAACTTGATCTAAAGGTCCTACCTATGCAAGCTCACCTTGAGACTATAATGGATGATTATGAACTTTAATCATAGGATTAATCAACCTAATATAATCTCTCATGCCTCTATGCATTCATATTACCAAGTCATCATACTCATACCTTATCACAACCACATTACATGCCATGACTAGGCTTCGTAAGAACTTAAATTTTAAAAAATAACCTTGAAACACTTTATAAAGTATATAAACTTTACTTACATGATCACACAATGGATTAAAAAACTATCAAAATCTTTTTCTTACTTACTTCACCAAACTTCACTATGTACACCTTTTCATAGGGTCTAGACTAAGCTTCTCAAGATACCTTATACTCAAGAACTAGTACCTAGACATGCTTACCTCAATGATATCAAACAAGAAAAATCTTCATATAACACTCTCATACCACTATAATAATCTCTTTCTAATCACAATTCCCTCATGACCTCATGTAGACCTAGAGCATCATAACCATGCTTCAATGCTCACTTGACCATCATACCTCTTTATGACAATAGTAACAACTTCAAGCTAACCTAAATGCTAACATCAACCTTGACATCAACCAACATTAATTGACTTTAAATTCTCTCTTTCATTTAAATTATCTCTTGTCACATGTATTCCTTATCATATCAATCACACAAGCTCATACCTCAAATACCACTCAACATGCATCTTCACTAGATGCACCTTGACATCAATGATTTCAAACTTAATATCAATTACAACACATATCAACAAAATCCCCCTTTGTCATTGTTGAAAAACATAATACACCTGATTATTCTCATCTCCCCTACTCTAGTCTTTCTCCCCTTTTGATTTTAATGAAAAAGTATCTTCCACATACTATCATTTGATTCTTTGACCTTATTTCAACAAAGGCTTACCACATAAAATATGAAGCACTATAGTAACATGCTCCCCTTACTCCACACATACTTTATTCAAGTGATCTCAGATCATAAGACCACACATATTATCCTTGACATGATTGATATGACTCAAACTCACTAGGCACTCCCACTTGTTCTTATTTGACATAGATCTTCTTTAAATAGACTTAAATATATAAGACTAATTACCTTCCTTTATGCACCTTGATGTAAAATAGATGAATGATATCCATATTCATTTTTTTGTTCAATATTCATAAACATCCAGCTTATCTTAATGATTTTTCATACCTTCTACACACTACACACCTGCTCTTAAAGCTCATGAATTATCTAATTAGCTCCTCTTTTGTCTTTATAACTTGTGATGATCACTTGAGTCATTAGGACTCTCAAACCATCTTCAACCTCTCATATACTAATTGAATAATTTTTGACCTTAGCAACCTGATGTCAACCTTATGTCTCTCACCATGATGCCTACTAAATTTAAACCTCTAAGCTACCAAAATTTCTTACAACATAGACAACTTAGAATATTTATTTAACTTCAACCTCATGATTATATAGATAGATGAGTGCCTCCATGAAGCTTAATAGATTCACCATTTTTCATAGGTTACTAAAATAACAAAAACTCAAGAGATTATCAAATCTTCATGCTCTCATAAGACTGAATATCCTTCAGTATCCTTTTAGTATTGATTGGAACTTTAGGCTTGACCTCTTCATCAACTGTTCGATCAATAATATGAGCTAATAAAAGACATTCATGACTTTATTTCACATCATAAGTATTCTCTATCATAGAAAACAATCCATTTGGGATTTTAGACTGATCATGACTCACCTTTACTATCTTTGGTTTCCACACATTAATTTTCCTTTTCGCTTGCAGTTTAGGGGATTCAAACATCTTATTTTGATATGATGGCCTTCTAACTCTATTAGGAAAAAATATTTTAATGTGTCCCACATTATGAAAACTTTAGCAAATAATCTCATACATACCTCTTAATTGATTATACCTTTCATAATCTCATGCATATTCATTTTAGAGGGTCTCCTACACTCTTTTGCTCTATGACCAAACTAATTTCATACATACAAGTAACCATTGAATGAATTATCATACCTCATAACATGAGGTTGTCTGATTGGTATTTTCATGTTGACCTTCTTATATTTATTAGCATTCTCTTTGACTTGAGCTACCTTCTTTTCATCTTCTTTAAAATAGAGGCCTGTCTTATCACTTGCAGACTTCTGACTACTCAAGATGATCTTTAGAGCATTATTACTCTTTTCAAACTTCATAAATGTCTTCAACATTCCATATGCTTGATCCAACTCATATTTTAATGATTCAATGTTATTTCCATGCTTGGTGCATTCTTCCTCTTTCACTTTTAAGCTACTAAATTGACTATCTACATCTTTACTTTAATTTTATTGATGATCTCATCATACTCATTGAATGTTTTACTCAATCTCTTAAACAAATGAATCTCCTCTTCATAATCATAAACTAATTAATTCAATTTATGATTCTTCCTTATTTTTAACTTAAACTCCTTTAAAGCACTCACCGATTTTGCCTCAAGATTCACTTCAATCTCTTCTTCATCTTATTCTTCATCATCCATAAGACCTTTTACTTTTGAGCAAACCTCATTTTATATTTCTATAGCCATGAATAAGGTCTCATTGTTATCAAGTTCATATTAATTAATGTTAGCATCACTATCAACTGTATTTGTGTCACCTACATTAGATGAGTTATTATCTTCTTTGGTATAGAAACTTCTATTATTCTTGAAATTTGTATTGTTTTTGTCAAGCTTATATAACATCTTATCATCTCCATGATGTTCATCATACTCAGTCTTGTCCTTGTTAAGACACTTAGATGCAAAGTGACCAATATTACCATAGTTAAAATTTTTGAAAGGAAACTTACCCTTATGCTTACCATATCTAAACCTCCATTTCATAGTAATCATGGCTATTAGTTCATCATCATCAGCATCTAAACATACCTCATCCTTGAATTTCTTAGCTTTTGAATTATTTTTTATCAATAGTATGAGATGATTAAAGACATTCCTAATTTTATATCACATCTTAAGTATGCTCTATCATAGAAAATAGTCCATTTGAGCTTGTAGATTGATCATGACTCACCTTTACTATATTTGGTTTCCACACATTCATTTGCCTTTTCTCTTTCACTCTAAGAGATTCAAACCTCTTACTTTGACATGATGGCCTTCTAAATCTATTAGGATAAAATATTGCAATGTGTCCCACATTATGAAAAATTTATAAAAACATTTCATTCATACCTCTTGATTAATTATTTATTTCATAATCCCTTGCATATTCAATTTTATAGGGTCTTATACACTCTCTTACTCTATGATAAAATTGATTGCATGCATAACAATAATCATTGAATGAATTAACATACCTCATAGCATTAGGCTATCTGTTTGGTATTTTCATGTTGACCTTATCTTCATTATTATTCTCGTTGACTTGAACTACCTCCTTTTGGTCTTCTTTGGAAATAAGACCTATCTTATCACATGTAGACTTCTGACTACTCAACATGCTATCTAGAGCATCAATACTCTTTTCAAACTTTATAAATTTCTTCAACTTATAATATGCTTGATCCAAATCATCTTTCAAGGATTATATTTTAGTTACATGCCTGGTGCATTCTTCCTCTTTCATTTTTAAGATACTAAAATGACTATCTATGTCTCTACTTCAATCTAATTGATGATCTCATCATACTCCTTGAATGTGTTACTTATTCTCTCCTAAAAAAAATGAATCTTCTCTTCATATTCCTTAGCTAATTACTTTAATTTATGATTCTTCCTTCTTTGTAAATTAAACTCTTATAAATCACTCACTATTCCTATCTCAAGGTTCACTTTAGACTCTTATTTATTTTATTCTTTATAATCCATAAGGCCTTTCCCTTTTGAGAAAACCTCATTGTCTATTTCTATACCCATGAATAAGGTTTCATTTTTGTCATGTTCATGTTCATGTTCATTACTATCAGCATCACTATTAGATGTGTTTGTGTCACTTACATTAGATGAGTTATTATTTTGTTTGGTATAGAATATTATATTTTTCTTGGATGACACTTTCATACCTTCATAATTCTTGAAATCTTTCTTGTTTTTGTCAGGCTTATATAACTTGTTATCATCTATATGATGTTCATCATGTTATTCATCATACTCTATCTTATCTTTGTTAGTACACTTATATGAAAAGTGACCAATATTACCATAGTTGAAACATTTAAAAGGCAACTTACCCTTATACTTACCATATATAAACCTTAATTTTATAGTAAACATGATTATTAGTTCATCATCATCAACATCTAAGCATACCTCATCCTTAAACCTTTTGGCTTTTGAATTATCATATTTTAATGTTGTTTCCTTCTTGGGAGGTCTACCTTCATTTTTTATCATCTCATAGGTAGTCAAGATGCCATGAAGCCCATCCATTTACAATTTGTCCAAATCTTGCATCTTTTCTACTATAGATACCTTAGAATCCAACTTAGGATTTAGTGATCTTAATACTTTTTGAATAACTCTAGACTATTTTAATTATTTTCTTAATATTATAATGACATTGACCACTTTATCAACCCTCAATAGGTAGGATGCAATGGTTTCATCTTCATTCATCTTTAGAATTTCAAACTATCTTTGGTGGGTCTATAACTTCACCATCTTCACCTTGGTGTCTCCTTCATAGTTAGTCTTCAATTTGTCCCATGTCTCTTTGGCTAACACATAGTGCATTACCTTCAAAATATTCACATCTAGTAGGCCACATATAATTACATTCATTTACTTAGAATTGTTCTCACTTTTCTTCTTGCCTACTGCATCAGTTGGTGGTGTAGGAGGTGGAGTTTATCCATCCACAATTGACTGCCATATGTCATGGCCCATTGACATTAGATATGTCCACACTATGATGCTCCAAAATACATAATTATTCCCATTGAATAATGGATCCTTACTAGTAGAGAAACATCTTTGAACTTGACTACTAGCTATCCTTGCTTCTAGGATCTCCTTTAGGATCTTAGGCCTAATTCAAAGGAACTAATATGATACAAAATTTTTGAATAAAAAAAAATCAGAGGTGATGAGATGAACCAGTGTCTTCAAACATTCATTCAATTCCACTTGAGCATACATAAACCATTCATACAAACATGAACATCTAAAAAAGCATATGCAACCATACAAGATCATGAAACAAGATAGCACAATATATATGTGGGAAACCATAAATGGGAATAATATATATACATATACATATATATATATATATATATATATATATAATACAATCCTATAATAAAAAAAACCAAATTTAGTGAAGCACCAACCCCAAATAGCCAAGCACCCACTTGAATAAGCTTTAACAAGTAACCACTTCCAAGGAGAAACCAACCCCCTCTATGACTCATCACCAAATTATGCACCTAATAATTTTTTATCACATTAAAAAGAACTTTTTTTTTCCATAACTAATGATTATCACCTTCTTTAGCTCTTCTCACCCTTCTAATTCTCTCAAACTACCTTCTAAGCTTCTTCGCTCAAATAGGTCTCTTCAAGATAGATTAAGTCATATGACCTTCATATTCATATGAAGACACAATATTAAATATTCATTACATATCATATAAACTCCTATTATTGTCTTCAATACCTTCTTCAACTCAAAAATGTACTATTTCATTAAGACACATTATTAAATATTCATTACATATCATATAAACTCCTATTATTGTCTTCAATACCTTATTCAACTCAAAAATGTACTATTTCATTTGCTTACCCTATACTTACCTCAAAAGGCATTAAACTGCTTTGTATATATAACATTCCTTATTTATATGTCATCTAGTCAAATATTCACCCTTGACCTCTTAGTTTAGACATGTAGTATGTTTTATTACATCTCATAAACATTATAAAAATGAATATTGATCCCATTTTGGTATATCATAACTCCATTAGACCTCATTTCTCTTTTATGTCTCATGGAGACCTAATTCTATTAGGTTTATGTTAGAACACATTACACTTTGATCTTATTGGAAAAATTTCACTTCATTGAAGAAAAATATAATTTCATAAATTGATAAAATAAACCGAAATAAATATATTATAATGTACATATCACCTTTTATCACCAACCCCTTCTTGAACATTCCTTGCAACACTATTCACAATTAGGCCTATGAACCTATAGAATGTCTGTCAAACAAAACTGAAGCATGTACAAAATTTAGTCACATAAAAATGAAAATAAATAAAATTAAAATAAAATAAATGACATCAAAAAATAACCATGTAATTTATGCTTCACAACTTAGGGAAAAAGGACTCTTTCACTTCTGTACAAATAGCCCACTCGGAATTGCTAAAACACTCCAAAAACTAGTCATGAACAACTTGATCATCAACACCTAAAAGAATGATTCCCATGAAAAATAATAATTTAAAAATATCATTTAAAACTTATACACCACTATAAAATATAAAATTCACAAGGTCTAATATCAAATATTGCTCTTGAAGATAAACCTTTTGACCTCACTACACACAGTCAAACCAAAACCAAACAAACCATTTTTGTTTCAACATTATAAAATCTTATATTGACTTAAAATATTTAGAAAAGAATTAATATTAATTTAAATTAATATAAAAAAACACCATATGCATTAGATAATTCCATGTTGGGAACAGAGCTTCAAAAACACCTCTGCAACATACTCTCTTAGAACTACCAGTGTTCCTCAAAGACTAGTCATGGTAACTTAGACCTCCAAGACCTATATAAATATATTTACTGAATTATGATGATTTTATATGATCCCATGAGGTATTTAGAAAATTTTCATCTAGAAATATAATTTTTCAAATGACAAATATTACACTTCTAAACCAATATCATGACTTTATATCTTACTATCTCATCTAAACCAAACAGGCCAACTTGTTAGAAACTTTTTTAGCACACACATGACCTCAAAAGATTATTAAAATAATTAAAATACCTTAAAATTCATGATAAAAATATCTATTCACTTTTTTTCATCATTTGATTATGATAACACATTCCTATTCATCTTCTCACTATTGCCTAGGTTTTTCACTGTTTATACAATTTGGCTTGTTAGTGACTACCAAACTTGGATGACTAGTTTAGTAGATTATAAGGGCGAAAATTATTTAAAACACCTTTATGGACATTTATTATAAGTATATATCTCCTTATTCCTCCATTTTATTTTATTTACCAATGCAACTTTTGAATGCTATAACAAATGGTTCACAAATAACCCTGTGTCTATGTATTTTCTCTCTCATCTGACTAACCACCACCACATGGAGGTTATTGGGAGAGTTATATACATTAGATAATAGTATTTATATTTATTTAAGACCATTATGGAATTATTTGAACAAGATCATTCACATCAGATCCTTATTAGGGTTTTAGAGAGGTTTAAAACATGTTTTGGTATTAACGATTGTTTATAAAGGATTGCCCATTAAATACAATAAAAATGCCTATAGTTATTTTATAAGAACCTTAAACATATTTCATTAAAATATCAAGTTCCCATATAGAGGTTACACATTCCAACAAACACCTAAAAGTCCATTTCGGGTTTGCATGACTTCATTCTATGTACTCAATGGACCTTAAAACCAATTTTCTTGGATTTTATTAAAAACCATGACATCAAAATTTATTGAAATGATTTAAATAAGATATAATACATATTTTAATGATAAAATATTCAAAATTTTCTTTAAAAAATGATCTTCATGCCTCATTAGGTGAAGTAAGGTCTAGTATTTATCTAGGTGAAGACTTGATCTGAAAGTCCTGCCCTTCTAGGCTTAACCTGATACTCTTATGGACGATTATAAACCTTAATCACATGATAAATAAACCTCATACAACCTATAATTACTTTTTTCATTAATATTAATAAATAATCATACTCATACCTTCTCACAAGGACATTACATGCCATGACTAGGCTTCTTAAGCACTTGAAACTTGAAAACTGACCTTAAAATACTTCTAAAATAATATATGATTTAGTTAAATAGCCACAAAATGATATAAAACCTCTCATATTATTGTGTTTAATTACTTCACAAAACTTCACTATGCACACCTTTTCATATTATCTAGACTAGGGTTCTCAAGATACCTTGTATTCAAGAACTAGCACACAAACATGCTTACCTCAATGATATCAAACAAGACCACTCTTCAGATAGAAATATTATACCACTAAAATAATATATTTATAATAACCATGAACCATTAAATCATGTAGACATATATATTTATAACCATGCTTCATTACTCACTTGACCATCATACTTCTATGTGATAACACTGACAACTTGAAGATGATTTAAAATTTGACATCAACTTTGACATTAAACAACATTACTTGCCTTAAAATTATATATTTATTTCAAATTATCTCTTTTCACATGGATTCATTATCATATCAATCAAACATTCTCATATCTCAAACACCCCTCACCATGCATCTTCACCAAATGCACCTTGACATCAATGATATCAATGTTAACACTTCTTAACAATCATATAGCTTCTAGGTTACTACTTATACACTATCAATGAGTTATTTTAGATCTTATCCTATAAGGAATACATGTATTAATCATATCCATGAAACATCTCCTTTAGTATTCCCCCTATAGAGTCTATGAAAGTGTAGGGGTCTTCCTTATGTATGTACAAGTCAGATGGAAGAGTTCTTCATTTTTTAGTCAGTTGGAGCACATTTTCTATTTTTTATAAATCCACTTTCTATCCTTTGGCCATTATAGTTTTATTAATCATTTTTATCATAGTATTAGTTTATTTGTCAAAGTGAAACTTGACCATGGAATGCTCCACAATAATCAAGTATTTCTTGCTTGCCTCTATTTGTTGCATCTTCTAGATCCATTCAGATCTATTCAAGATAATTAGTTTTTTTGAATGCCTTATATGGCCTATGATAGTAGGAGAAGGACATTAACTAAGGTGAAACATGGGATTAGGATAAACCATTACTAGCTAAGGTAAAGGGGGAATGGCCCTTCTTTATTGGGTGACCTTCTTGAGAGTCACTACCAAAACTATTAGTTTTCCTTTCTTTAACATCTTTCTTGATGTAATGGTGGTGAACTCTACTTGGGTTTCTTGGCCAATTTGAGGTTCTAATTGGGTGGAGGTATAGGAGGGAGTGACTAGGGAATCAGAGATTGTAGATGAAATTAGATTCTCAAAGTGCTCCTATTTATTAAATCTAGAGGATTGAGGGTTAGAGTTGGTAAAGAATGAGTAGATAAGAGGGATATTGAGAAAGTTTTGAAAATAATTAGTTAAGAATTAATGTGTAGCCTTGATAGGTAATTTTTAATTTTGGTTTGGGGGTGACATAGACTTAATTATGGGTGTTAGGGTTAGTATTTACAAAACTAGGCATGTAGTTGATTTGGCCTTATTTGTTTAGGCCAAAGTATCTAAAATAGACACCATTATTGTGCTAGGAGGGACTAAGGATGGAGATATACTTACTTACTATCCTTATGTTGAAGTTATAGTTTTTGAATCTGATTCATCTACATTTTATCCACCTTGGTCCTAAAGTAAATTAGTGGATCCTAAATTGGTCTTTAGAATCACAGTGTCCCCAGATTGAGCTTCCTATGGTAACCATCATCCTTTAGGACACTCTCTATAGTTTCATTGATGGTATCACATAAGAGGGTTTCCATCTTGTCTTCCCATTCCTCTTTAGTGAACCATTACCCCTATAGGATCCTTTCTTTATCATATTTAGCATCATCTAAGATTTATAGGGGTTATGCTTCCCAAGAGCCTCTTCTTCTATCATTTCTTTCTCCTAGTCTTTCTTCAGAGGCCCCCTTTATTGGAATACATTGAGGGGAAACATAATATGCCTTCACCTTCCTTTGGTATACAAGAGGTGGCCTAATGGGAATGGTATATGTTGATAATTGAGGGAAGTATCATTAATTAAAACCAAAGGGGTAATAGACGATGATGAGGGAATGGTAGTATCAGTCGATAGAGGTAGAACTAAAAAAGAAGGTAAACTCAAAATTGGATGGAAGGAATACAATAGGATTACCTATTTTACCATCATAAGTATATGGAAAGTAAACATAGAGAATATCCCACCAGGCTAAGCTATAATAATAGTTCCTGATGTAGTGGTAACCAAGTGAGTGGTAGTGTACATTATGGTGGCACTATGATGGTGACCCCTGGGATGGGATGCTAAGGAGGACCTTGAGTGGTTATTTGTTCACTCCCAATATAATCATGCCATAATGGTAGATCTTTTTTTTCCCTTGGATTCCAACCTATGGGAGAGGTTTGGGAGGAGGATTTGTGTCCCAATGCTCCTAAATTCTTTAATTGTATTCCTTGGTGGTGTTTGTATTTTACTAGATATACTTGGCCACCAGTATGGACATACTTGACTTATTCATCGTATCTTGAGATTTCATATCATTTAAGGCATCTAGGAACACCTCATCTCATGGATATGACATATGGACATAATCAATTTTCACCCTAGATTTGAATTTATCCAGGTGGTTCCTAACACATTTTTTTGATCCCATGACTTGTAGGGCACCCATTTAAAATCATAGGATGTTCTAGTCCTTCCCACTAGGTGAAAATGTTCCTATTTAGTGTATTTATTATGTTCAATGATGATAGGAATTGGATGGATGGATCTTTGTTTGGAAATCCTTAGATTGAGATCCATTTAATCTTCTAACTGAGTTTCAATTTCTTGCTTGGACACTTTATTTGATATCAAGTTATGAAGATACATGAGAAGAGACATAATTACTTATGCTCTAGTGATTATGCAATCTAGGTAGATATAATAGATACTAATATTTCCAAGGGTCTATCTAATATGATCATATAATATAAGCATATCATTTTCATGAATTGCCTAGTGTACCATTGCATAAAAGGTCTATGTCAACCTAGTATACCATTGAATATTTCTCCAATGGATATGACCTTGGTAGAGGTGAGGATAATGTCTAGTAAAGTATTAAAAACCTCATTAATATAGGTTATGGTCATAAAACCATAGATTCTATTTAATAGGGCTATGGCAATCCTGATTTCTAGCCTAAAGCTATAAATTGAGATGGCTGAGATGGATCCTTTAAATTTGAAGGTTGTTGGATCATGAGCCCATTATTTTAACTTGATAGTAACATTTTCATCCAAAATCCACTGATCAATTATGGTTTTATTATATGTTTCTTCTATTTTTGGGGGTTAGTAATACTTCTCAAAATCATGCCCAATAATGTAGGCCATACGAGTATTGTTTTGATAGACATTGCACAATCTTGCTTGAAAATTGTCCATTTGTAAACAAATCATAAACTAGGTCTATGCAAGGTATTACCTCTAGTTTTCTTACTACATCATATACCAACTAATTTTATTACTACCAAGTGATTTATGTCCTCCATGTAAATAGTAAAATGTTCTCTTTAGAGCCATAGGGATTTTCTACCTTAACTTCCTCCTAGATTGTTGAGTAGTGTTTGAAGTTGTGATTGAGAAACACTTCATCTAACTTTGTATTTGTATATTGGTCAAAACCTATAATAGAATATGTAGAGGGGGAGGTGGTAGTTTTGAAGAGGAAGCCATTTTTATACACTTAAGCTCTAGTTCATCAACACTATGTGAATACTACTTAGTTGGGGTAGAGCTTGATTTCATGATTGAAACTATCAATTCGATGGAAATGTGATTATGATTTAATTAGTTAATTATATATATTACCTTTTGGATTCTTACTTTTTTAAATTGAATATAGTTGGTTAATTCAGGTGGATTAATGTCTCCAAGGACTTTGGCTCATTTTTTACTTTTACTTTTCATATTTAAATTTGCTTTGTGATACACCATGTATAATATATGATAATAGGTGGCCCATTCATTATTGCCCTCAAGTAATTTTTCACTTCTCATTTCACACTTTCCAACTTTCTACACTTCCTAAAAGCATTACTAGGAGGTTATTAGACATTTATATAGTTTTGGGAACATGTGGCAAAATTTCACCTCCCCACTACCTCTTGATTCATTATATTCATTTTTATATGCTTATTAATGTCTTAAAACCTTGGTATGGTTTCACTTGGTGAAATCCCATGCGCTCACCCTTCCTAGGGGTATCATATTCTTATTTTTGTTATCTAAACTCTGTATGAGGTAGATGATGACAAGTATTCATCCTAGCATTCCAATTACCCAGAGGTCTTAGAAACCTTTTGAATGTTTTTGATCATGTTATGTCTATGGATTGAGACACATGGGTGGATAACACCGCTCTACTTGCCTAGAGCTTCTATAATTTGTGATTTAAATTATGTCATTCACTAGGTGAGTAGGATTGCAACACTTGGAAACATATAGATGCTTTACTTAATTGAAAATATTTTAAACTTTTATAAGTATTTAAAAAGCTATGGGTCAATAGGTTATCACTGCATGACACTAATTTCTTTGAATATTGAAGTGTAAATTTTCATAAATTAAAAAATGGATACAAATCTCTAGGAAGTTTGAGATTGCATAGAATATATGATAGAAAAAATTTCTAAGGAACTTGTACATTGAAGAAAAATGTTGAACTGAAGATCCAAACATAGTAATATCTTTATGCCATCCTAGAGAACATGCACACTTTAGAAACTTTAGAAAACCATTGATAGATTACCCTAAGTAGAATAAATGATGGAAACCTATAAAGCCAAGGGAATGGAAAATATTACTAGTATTAAGTTGACTATTCTTTAATCATAAGTCTGGGGACATGAGTGCCTGAGAAATATCATCATTGTTAAGCACACACTAAACATCAATAGTTGATTTACCCACTATAGCTAGTTCCCTTCAGGGCCAAGTGGGTCCTTACTCAAGTTTTTTTTAAATTGGTTATGTTGGACACAAGAAATGTCAAATTATAGGGGCAATAATCCAAAGTATTCAAGAACCCATAATCTCTTGTTAAAAATAAAAAAATGAGGACATATCATAATCTATAATGATAATAAAATCTTATATATGAAGAAACTCTCCAAACTTCATGAAACATATTAACCTCACCCATAGCTCAGATCTATGTGTGAAGGAGTGATTTTCTATTATCCTTGTTTTGAGATTTTTAATAGAGACTTAGAATAAACTATAGGTTCCACAATGGTTTTCTTGAAATATAAATAAAAAAGCTCAGGGATTTTAGGCATTGATCTACTGCCAACCAAAAATTTATAGTCCTCATAGAGATACCTTTGGTTGCTCCATTTTATCCCTTTTTAAAAAACATGTTTGATGCATGATACATTGATATTATTTCATCATTTGAGTCCTGATCACATTTATAATTTATTTTAGGTTTATTTTCTCACTCTTTGGGATGCATTTATCCCCTTTCTCTTTTTTTTTGGAATACAAAAGGAAAAGAGGGTAGGAAACCATAGTGAGATGGTGTAGGTATAAAAGAACAAAATTTAATTTACCGAAATGTCCCTATCAGTATAATTTGTAATTATTATTATTATTATTATTATTATTATTATTATTATTATTATTATTATTATTATTATCTCAAAATAATTTTTATAGTGGGAGGTGATTTTAACCCAAGGGATAAGAAATCTATCTAAATTTTCATGTAATACTGATAACAAATTTTACATATCTAATGAAAGTATCTAACTTCACTATAACCATGGTTCATTTCTTATTTCATACGTAAATTTTGGAGATCTCAATAATAGGGGTATAAATTTTGAAAATCAATTAGCTTGTGCACTCTATTCGAGGTCCCCCTAGTTTACCCATCCTACCTCTTAAAACACAACCCCCTAATTTTAGCATTTAGGTTCAAGAAGGTACAAAAATAATGTAAGATTGGATATTATTGTTCTCATTCAATAGAGAGACCATTAGGTTGTTCTTCAACTAAGTAAAAATATTATAGAAAATAGGGAACTAAATTAAGGAAATAGAATGCAAAAAATAGGAAAGGCTAAACTAAAAAGAATTAAAATTTATTCTAAAGAAATATAAAAACATAAAATGGGAATGATATCTATGAAAGAATAAGGACCTAATATAAAATTTACCTCTATCAAAAACCCCTTTATTTAGAAACATCCTCTATGGAGGTAGTCTTGAAATAGTGCTTCACATACTACCCACAAACTATGAAGGATAGATATTTTCCTTTAAGGTCTCTTAGAGGAAAAGTGTTACCACCTAGAATTTAAGACACTTGATATGGTCCAATCCACAAGGTAGTGAACTTGCCATGATGTCCCTTCTTATCATGGTCCTTGTCCCATAGAAGAATCAGGTCTAAAATTTTGAAGGCTTTGATCTTGGATCTTTTATCAAACTATCTTTTAATAATGTCTTAGTGCTTGATGAAACATTATAGTGCTTTAGTTCTCAAATCTTCTATTTGGACTATTTATAACAATCTAAACTAAACCCTTCGATCCTAAACCATATAATCCTACATAAATGGATAGATTGAGAGCTTTAGAAAAATGGGGAAGACATGTTATCATCCATATACTAATAAGAAGGGTGGGGTTTTAAAGGCTCACTTCTGTCTTGTCCTATCTACCCATAAAGAATACTTCAATAGTATGTGCCATTCTCTTGATTTGTCTTGGGTGAACTTATTTATGGAATATATCAAGTCCTTGATTATAGATTCATCCATTCCATTCCATTTAGGGTAACAGTTGGAGGAAGACTTGATTTTAATTTGGTTATTGAAATCTCACTTAATGAATTTAGTTGATTAAAATGTTAGTCTATTATCACTGACCAAGTATACAGGGATGCCAAATCTAGTCAATGTATTTTATTCAAGGATTTTAATGACATATTGAGATCTATAATTATTTGTTATGATAACTTTAGTTCTCTTAATGCAATAATCAACTTTAGTTCTCTTAATGCAATAATCTATGGTGGTGAGGATGAATTTATGCTCTACTGATGAGTTCGGATTGATAACTCCAATAAAATCAAGGCCCCATTATGAAAATGGGTGATATTTAATGACAAAGTGTAGGGGAATTGAAGCATTCACCTCACTTTTCCTGAAGACTTAGCATTTATGGTAGGTCCTACTATAAGTGTGGTCATCTTTAAAAATAATAGACTAGTAATACCCCATTTTAAAGATTTTGTGGGTTGTGGATATCCTAGAAGGGTGTCAAATACCCAAATTTTGGTGTAAGTTATCAAGTAAATCTATAACTTATTCTCTTGATAAACATCTTAGGTAAATACCCTCATAGTTTTTTAGTAAAGGACTCCTCATTTTATCATGTAGTGGGTGGATTTGATTTTTAAAACTCCCCTTTGTTCTCTATTTAACTTGGGGGGGCCATGCCCCTATGAGTAAAAATTGAATGATATGATCATACCACTCTCCTCCAACAATTTTATTTAATTTACTTACTCAACTCAAAAGCATGGGTTTGCCTTAGTCATTAAATATATTATCCCTTGGCCTCTCACAATTTTTGACATTTTGATTTCTAGGTTAAATTCTTGTAATTTGGCCATCCTATTTCCTCTTCTTTCACCCAACTCATTCTAGCTGAAATTAACCTTAACCACTAAATCTGAGACCATCACATAAATCCTATTATTCAGGATATAATACCTAAACTTCATTATAACCTTAATTAATGCAGAGATTTTCTTATCTATCATTGAATATTTTAGTTCTACCTCCTTTAGATTGCTACTCATGAAGGTGATTGGGTGTTCGTTGTCATCTACCTTTTGAGTGAGTACTACAATAATGGTATGTTTTTAAGGTAAGGAGTATAAATAGATGTCCTTAGTGAAGTCATAGCTAATCAATATCAAGTCTAAGAAATGGTCATCTTGATATCCTCAAAGGAAGTCTTTACCTCTATGGTCCATTTTATTTTTGTGTCCTTATTCATCATAACATTCAATGGTTTGATAATTTTATCAAACCTAGAGATGAGATTTTACACAAAGTTGATCTTAATGAAGAATGATTTCAACTATTTTCTACTATTGGGGTTTCAATATAGAAATTACTTGGACCCATTCTAGGTCAAATAAGTCCATTCCTTGGTGATGATTTGGCCTAACAAATTTCCCTTAGTCACTCCAATGATGTTATTCTTCGGGTTGAGGTACATGCCATATATTTTTGATTTATTAAACACCTTTTGTAAGTGGTTTTCATAATCTGTTCTATTCTTAGAAAACACATTGAGGTCATCCATTTAGATAATGATGCATTTACCAATATCTCCTTAGAACACATGGTCCATGACTTGTTAGAATATTTCCCCAATATTGATGAGGCTAAGTGGAATCTTATTGTAAGTGTACATTCCCCACTTTGTGGTAAAATTAATCTTCATCTGATCATATGCTTCTACCAACACTTGGTTGTATCTAGAGAAACCATCTAGGAAGGACATCATTTCAGACCCATTGACTACCTAAATTACCTCATCTAAGGAAGGTAAAGGGTAATTATCCTTAATTGAAGATCATTTTAGGTTCATTTAGTCAACAGATTGCCTTATTTTACCATTTCTATTTTTGATGGGTACCAAATATGACATCCAATTACAATGTTTGATAGGAAATATTATCATGACATATAATAACTTCTATACTTTAGTCTAAATTATGGGATCTAAGATGAAATTCATGGGCCTTTAACATTATCTAAAGGGTCATTTACCTAGACTTAATGGGATAGTATGGGTGATCACGCAAGGATATAAAGTGTTTAAGTCTTCATATCTCTAAGTAATCACATCCTTATACTTCATCAATATTTCTTTTAGCTTATGTTTTTCATGATGGGTAAAAGCCAAGCCAATGTTAACATGTTGAAGACATTATTGAGTTCCCAAATTATCTTCTTCAAATTCAAGTTAATTTATCTTTGGCTATATTTATTTGTCAACTTGTGGATCTATATCTAATATACTTTATAAGGATACCATCCCCATGGGGATTCTATTTTCCTTGAGCTTTATGATACCATCCCCCATAAAGTCTTCTAATCCCAAACATACAAAATTATTTTCATATATAATTTGGCATATAAAATCTACATAATTATTTATGAATTGAATGACCTATTGATCATCCTTGAAGACTTGTAAATTTTAAACATTATCAAGGAATGAAGGGCAAGGCACAAACTCCATGGCAAATATTTGCATCATAGACTCCAAGAGTGGTGTTAGGTTGGTAGCTAATGATGATAATGAATTATATATTTGGTTATCTTCTCTTAAAACAAATTAGATGTTGATAACCTCAAAGTGATCAATCAAGTCCCAAGCTCAGTCTTTATATTTCTTCAGGTATGTTAGCCTACATTGATACTTCCTCTTGACTTAGTTTAACCCCATTTCCATATTATTTGTATAAAGGAACTATAATCTATATGTTACCAAGTACTACTTTCCATCAGTGTCCATCAAGGCTACACCAAAATCTGACTCTTATTTTGATTAGGCACCATCAAAGTAAAGGTTATATATCTATGAAGGTCCTTTGAGCTCTTGGTGTTGGGGCATCTGTTCAGTATTGAAGGTGTAGATACTAGCATGTGATGATATGAAGTTAACCTTATCATAAATAACATTGTATTCTATGATCATGTACTTTATCTATTACTCTTGGCCAATCTTGATTTGATTTTCCATATCCTTTCAAGGTAGCCACATATATGAGAAATCAGTGGTCATGTATCTGTTCAATTTTTTTGACTAATACTGGTTGAGAAATAAACTATAGTATTATGGAATATCAACCACTAGTATGTCAAGAACTTGTTGTATGCATGGTTTAAAGGCTAATTATATGTGCACATTGAATAATTCCCTAACACAAGGCATTGTAGATTTGTCTAGTTTTATGACTACCCTTTTTTACTTATCTAGGGTTAATCTAAACCTTTTACATATGGTTGTGGGAATCACATTAGATGAAGCTACTAATTAGACTAGACAATTATGAACATTCTTGTCAAATATTCTAATTGTTAGTAGGAAGGGTGGAATTTTAGGTTAGTACTTATATATCATCACATTTACTTGTGTCATCTTGGATTTATCTACTTAAGATCTTCCAATTAGAGATTTAAGCAGTAGTTCCATTCACTCGATTATCTATGACAACTCATTTATGGTGATATTAAAGTTGATCTTATTCATACCCCCCATGATATTATACCCTCTTTTTTTGGTGACTTTATGGATTAAACTTGATCTCTCTCCTTTATGAGAGGTGGATTATTAATGCTCTTTGTATCTATAGGAGTGTTAGCACTATTATTCAGAGGTGTAGAGGTAGTAAAAAGTTTCCTATTCCTTAGATTATAATTATTTATTTTGAAATATTGGAAAGCATGGACTTCATCTATGGCATCCTCTAGTTCATTATCTCTTTTTAATGGAAATGGAAAATCATATTTGTTAAATATAATACTAGTGTTGGAGTGGCTTAAAGCCTCAAGGGGAGATGGCTTAGGATTATTTTCTATCATTTATTGTCTATCTATTTCCCTTTGAAAGATATCAAAGGCTACATAGAATTTTTCACAATCCAATTTTATATTATTTGTTGTGATATGAACCATGCACCAGTTATGTAATGTAGCTTCTATGATATTCATATCCAACACCCTATTGGGAAACTACTCAACATTATTCCCAGGATTGTTAAAAGGCCAATTATATCTATGGTGTCTAAAACTCTGGTTGGAATTCTATCTACAAAAATTTCCCATATGGTTCTACATAGTTAAAAACTCATTACTTGAATTTTGAACCATTCTTGAGATATAATCTATCTCATCTTTGTTAGAATCAAAAACAATGCCTTGAGTAGTAGAAGAATTTATGAGGAATAAAGATAGGATTCTATGAGGATCAGCTTCTTGGATAGGATTATTCAAGAAACCTAGACTCTATTTAGGTATAGTATGAGATAAAGGAAATAACATATGGGCATGATTTTGGTTGTGAGACATAGTGTTTTGGATATCACTTGGGATTGGGTTTAACATTAGATAATTTTGATAAACATTTATCCCTACTAATCATTATGACTAAGGGTTCATCTATTTGTAAACCTCTATATCTTTAGCAAATGCATGGATGAATTGTAAGACACCAATTACCCTCATTGAAGTTGTAGGATCTAAGGTATTTTTATACATCTTCAAAGCTAATGCAACATCTAGCTTAAATGCAATGTTTACTTGAATATACATTTTATAGAATCTAGCATTAAATGATATTATGGGTTCATTAGGTTCCTTTTTAATGTTATAAAAGAGTTGGTAAACAATACTAAGGATAGTTAGTTATCTAAAATCTCCTAAAAATGTGGTTTGGTAATTGGTTTGAGATGTGATAAAACCCTCAGTAATATTACAAAATAGTCATAAGTGGCATATTCAAGTGTAAATGGGAAAAACTAGTAGGCTACATCCTCATTAACTACATTTAGTATCCCTAGAACAATTCTACAGGCCTTCACATGTTCTTTGATTGTTGTGAACCTCAAGGGAGAGAAGATGGGAAGGTAATTCTTAGGACTTTTAGGTAGGTCATGAAATCATCTTAGGATATTAAAGGTATAACATGTCAACCAAGGGTGGGATATTAGGAATGAAAGTGGTCATTTATTTAGAGAATATGACTGAGATTGAGATATCCTTAGAACACCTCTATCTTACCCAAATTTTTTATGGCCCTGTAGGGGAGGATGTTGCATATTACTACTAGAGGTAGACCTGGTTAACCTTTGGGATATATCTAGTGTAGCTTAAGAGATATTCAAGTCAAAATAGCAAAAGAGGCCATCCTTTTAGTTCCATATTATTGTTGTTTTGAATTTTACATGAACATATAATAAATATAAGGTATCCTCTAATTTTTTGGAATCTTTATGAAGGATAATTTCATTCTAGGGAATTATTTTTTGGTATTGGATCTTAAATTAACTAGTGATGGAATAGAGATGATCAATATAAGTGTTAAGTTGGCCAATTCAGGCATGGATATGGATAGTTTCTCTACTTGAATGAAATGGGGTGACTATGAATTTACTCTAAAGTAGATAAGACTCAAATAAACTAAAAAATAAGGGGAAAGGTAAGGCATAAAAAGAGATCTATAAATAGAGAGCATGAATTATTTCTAACAAGCTTTAGGACAAGGATAAAAGCTAGGAAACTAATGCTTTTCGACTATTACTTTAGTACATAGAATTAACAAACATAATGAAGGGGTTTGAGGGGTACCATTTAGTTGAATCCAAGTCATTAACTAAGGGTTACTTGTTATCAAATCTATTGTAACATATATTAACTTTAAGATTAAAATTAATTCTATAGAGCACCTTATAATAGCTATGCCTCAGCTTAGGAAGTTGCACCAAATGGTATCACTACACAAACCAAAGAGAAGCTTACCCAACTTATTACTAGGAAACATGATTCATAAACCTAAATTATAATTGTATATCCCAATTTATAAAAAAATATTAATTGATTATGATCTATTTGAAACTACTATAACATATATCATGAAATCCTAAGCTACTAGTTAAATCAAAATAATAATCACTATAACATAAACATGAAAGAGAGAGAGAATGAATTATGCAACATAAACTTGTAAAATAACCTAAAGGATTTATTATCTATATTGATATATCAAAATTTATCCTCCACTTGGAATGTGGGAGACACATATATAAATAGGCTTGGGATGGGGGAAACTCATCACTCAAGGCCATTTTCAAAGTTTACATATGTTTCATAAAATATCTCCTGAAGGAGTACACAAAGGATACTTAGCAAAAAATGTCACCAATAGACAAAACCTATTACAAAAAAACACTGATACCACTAAAAAACATCATTCCTACTATGATTAAGTAGTTATATTGTTAGACACATGTACTACAATAATATTTTCCATAAAATTTATTGTAAAGGTGGGCCTAGATGATGGGGTGTTGATGGGAGTGATGTGTCCTAAGAGGCCTATTTACTCACTTTTATTTTCAAGTACAGATCATGGCCCACCTAAAATTCATTATCTATCATCTTAAAGTCAAACAAGGACTTCTTGAAGAGATGGGGAAGCTTGTCCATTAACTTTTTATGTGATTTTAATGCAACCTGATCTCCACATAAAGAGTCTATGTGCTTAAGACCATTATTCTATTAAAATTTATCAATTATTTTAGTTCATCATAGGTCTTATATATTATGTCCTCGACCTTTTCTCTAAAATTATTTGTAGCTATCTTGAGGAGGTCTTTAAATATGGTCTTAAATACCAAGTTCTCCACTTTGGTTAATCACAACATTGACTCTCATTTACCTTAGAATGGTGATGACTTAACCCTCATCACTAGTGAGTTACCATATTAAATATTGCATTTCCTAATTGAAATCAATCAAGTTATCCATATTAGCAACTACATAATTTTGGACCCATGTCATCTTCAAAGCACTTATCAAATTTAAGTGACTATAGGCCTTATCCCTAGTTTCTTGTCCTAGAAAATAAAGATTAGCCTCCATCTTCTTCATGTCCTTTACTAGGGAGAATGCATCCCCTCATTTGGGTTGGGATTACTTATTTTCATCTCTTAATAATTTTAGGACATCCTATAGCTTATGGGTTACTCTTTGTACACTACTAATAAGGTATCTTGGAGGTTGAATGATGCTTCTGTCCTATAAGGCCTCCACATATTGATCATAGCCATAAAACATCTCCCTTAGTACTTCTACTATAAATTTTATGAAATTATAGGGGTCTTCACTATATCTTCCCATGTTAGAGGGGACATTTCTTCATGTTTTAGCTAATTTGAACACATCTTCTCTTTAATCCAACTCCATTTGTTATCCTTATACCATTATAATTTTCCTAATTATTTTTATCATAGTCTTAGTTTGTTTGTCAAAGTGAAACTTGACTATAGGGTACTCCATAATAACCCATTCTTTCCTTCCTACCTCTAGTTGTTGCATGGATCCATTCAAGTATATTCAGGATAATGGGTTATTGTGAAGGTTCTATCTACCCTGCTGGAATAGGAGACATGGATGACCTAGGGGAAATTATGGGCTTTGGAGAAGACACTCCTAGCTAAGGGAAAGGGGGAATTTCCCTTATCTATATAGTGACCTTATTAGGAGTCGCTACCTCAAATATTAGTTTTCCCTTCTCTAACTCCTTTTCTAATATAATGGTGGTTGACTCTACTTAGGTCGTCTAGCCAATTGGAGGGTCCAGTTGGGTGGAGGGATGGGAAGGATTAGCTAGGGAAGTAAATATGATCGAGGGGACTAGATTCTCAGAGTGATCTTAATTATTGAATCCAATGGAATAAGGATTGGAGGTGGTAAATAATGTGTAGATATGAGGGGTATTGAACAAGCTTTGAAAATAATTAGTTATATATGCATGGGTAGTCCTAATAGGACATTTTAAAATTTGATTGGGGGTACCATAGCCTGAATTATGGGGGTTGGTGTTATTATTTTCAAAACTATTCCTATAATTAGCTAGGACTTACTTGTTTGGGCCAAAAAATATAAAACATACACCATTGTTGTGGTAGGATGGATTGGGGCTAGAGATATACTTAAAGATTCTGATTGTGTTAAAGATGGAGGTTTTGAATCTACTTCATCTCCATTATATCCACCTTGGTCCCAAAGTAATTCAATGGATTTCGAATTGGTCTTTAGAATCATAGTGTTCACAAAGAGAGTTCTTATGGAAATCATTCATCCTTTGGGTCACTCTTTGTAGTTTCACCAATGGTTTTAGATAAGTAGGTTTCTATCATGTATTATTTTTCATCTTGAGTGAACCATTCTCCCTATAGGATCTTTTATTTATCATCTTTATTGTCATTCTAAGATTCCTAGAGGTTTTTCTTCCCTAAAGCCTCTTATTTATCCTTTTTTTCTCTTAGTATTTCCTCGAAGGCCCCCTCTATTAGAGTATCCTAAGGGGAAACAAAATGTGATTTCATCTATATTTTTTTTACAAGAGGTGGCCCAATGGAAGAGGTATCTATTATAAATGGAGGGGAAGTATCCAAAATTGAAACCAAAGGAGTAGTGGGAAGTGATGAAGGAATGAAAAAAACACTTGATGGAGGTGTAACTAGGGAAGCAAGTAAGCTAAAAATTGGAGGGGGAAATGTGGGATCATTACATGTTATGAAATAATGAGTGGAGGTAAGGAAAACATAAATAATATCCCACCAATATGATCTATTTTTGTAATTCTTGATGTAGTGGTAGTGGGGTGAGTGGGACCAAATATTATGGTGGTAGTTGTAATGGTGACCCTTAGGATGGGATGATGAGGAAGACTTGGAGTGATTATTTTTTCACTCCCCATAGAAACATGTGATGATTTTCAACTTTATCCTTTCATTGGATTCAAACTTATGAGAGAGGTCTCAAACGAGGCTTCGAGTTCTAATGCTCCTTAATTCTTTGAACATACTCCTTGGTGGTGTTTGGATTAAATAGATATTCATGGCCACCACCATGGAAATACTTTCCTTGCTCATCCTATATTGAACTTACATATCATTCAAGGCATCCAAGAATAGTTTTTCTTGTGGATATAACACATGGATATAATTAGTTTTCACCCTAGATTTGAGTATGTCTAGGTGGTTCTTAACCCTTTTTAGGATCCCATTTCCTTTAGGGTGCCCATTTGAAATCATAGGACATTCTATTCCTACCTAATATGTGGAAATATTCCCATTTAGTGTACTAAATTTGGCCAATGTTGAAAAGCATTGGATGGATGGCTTCCTATATAGCACTTCTTAGATTGATGTCTACTAAATCTACCAACTAAACTATAATTTCTTACTAAACCATTTTGTCTAGTACTAACCAAGTAAGATACATGGTAAGGGCCATGGTTCCCTCTACTCTCATGATTATGCAATGTGGGTAGAGATAATAGATACCAATCCTTCCAAGGGTTCATGTGATATGATCATATAATTTTGGCATATCCTTTCCATGAACAACCTATACACCATTGGATAGAAAGTCTCTGTGAACCTATTCATGTTTTTACTAAATCTATAGATGTACATGAGATTTAACTCATCACAAGTTCTATTATTGGGATATTAAGGGAAGGGTTCCTAGGGTTCTTCAAAAATTGAGTGGATTACCTTAGTTATAGAATCTATTATATAGGACATCATATATAGTTTTCCATCTGACTAGTTTACGCTACTAATTTGGTGAATTAAGTTAGCACTGATGATTTCCCCAATGGTGATGATCTTGGTGGAGTTGAGGATAGTGTCTATTAGGATAATGCATACCTCATTTATATAGGTTATGGTTGGGAGACCATATATTTTGTTTAATATGTCCACGAAAATCTTTATTCCTAGCCTAAAGGTGGAAATTGGGATCAATAAGATGGATCCTTTGTCATTGAAGGTGGTTGGGTTGTGAGCCCATTCCTACAACTTGCTTGTAAAATTATTAGATAACATCCACTAATTAATTAGGGTTTGGTTAAAATTTTCTTATGGGTTAGGGAGTAATTAATATTTCTAAAAAAGTATGCCTATTAACGTAAGCCACATGATTTTTGTTATAGCAAACCTATAGGATCTTGCCATAAAACAGGGCATTTTAAAACAAATCATAAACTAGGTCTATGTATGGCATTACCTATGTTTCTTTACTACATTATGTAGAACCACTAATTTGATTAATACCAAGTCCTATCTATACATTTATGTAAAGGCTAAAAGTTTCTCTTTAGAACCATAGGGCCTTGTTATCTCAACTTCCTCCTAGGTGGCCAAGTAGTTCTTGAAGTCATGATTTAGATCTACTACATCAAACTCTATATTTGTGTATTGGTTAGACCCTACAATAGAATATGCAAAGTGGGAGGTGGAATATTTGAAGAGGAATCCATTTGTATACACTTAAGCTCTAGTTCTTCAAAACTATGTGAATATTACTTACTCAGGGCATAGTTTGATTTTGTGCTTACAAATACTAGTTCAATGGCAATGTGATTATGACTGACTTGGTTAATTGCATATATTGCCTTTTGGATTTGCTTGCTTCACTTAATTAAATGTAGTCATATAATTCATGTGGATTAATGGATATAGTAACTTTATCTCCTTTTGTAATTTTTATTTTCATATTTGAATTTACTTTGCAATGCATTATCTCTAATCTATACTACCAGGAGGCCCTTTCCCTATATGTCCCAAGTGCTTTATCACCTCTCATTTGACACTTTCCAGCTTTACACTCTTCCCAGAAGCATTACTTTGAGGTTTCCATACCTTTAACTAATTTTGAAGACATTTGGTGATATTTCACCTCCCTAATACCTATTACTTCATTTAGTTCATTGTTCTATGATTACTTGAGATGGTGATACTTGGGAAAATATTGTAATCTCACCCTTCCCAGGATATTATATTCTTCATTTTTCTATGTAAACTCTAGATGATAAGGATGATGACACATGTCATCATTCCAAATTACACTTCTCAAAGGGATTACAAACCTTTGAAACCTTTTTGATCATGGATAGTCTATGGTATTGAGACACATGGGTAGCTATCATTACTCTACTTGCCTAGAACTTTCATACTTTGAGATTTAGATTTTGTCACTTGCCAGGTGAGTAGGATTATGACACTTGGAAAAATTTAAATTATTTGATTACCTAGAAGCCTTTTAAACATTTTTAAGTGTTTATAAAGCTATGAGTCAGTAGTATATCATTTCATATCACTACTTTCTTTAAAGATCAAAGTTTAAGACTTCACAAAGTTAAAAAAAATGGGCAACAATGTTATAGGATGTCTGAGTCTACATAGAATATCTAATAGACAAAAGTTCTAAAGAACTTCTACATTGAATAGAGATTTTGAACTAAAGATCCAAATATAGGAATATCTCGATACCATCTAGTATAACTTTCACACTTAGGAAACCTTCTAAAATCATTAATAAGTTAGTTTGAGTAGAATTAATGATGAAAAATGGATAGACATGGAAATGGAAAACATTACTAATAATAAGGTGAATTTTCTATAATCAAAATCATATTCATAGGAGTGCCTTGGAAATATTTTCATTGTTAATAACACACTAAACATTAGTAGTTTATTTATGCACCATATCTAGTTCCTTTTAGGCCCAAGTGGGTCCCTACTAAAAAAAATGAAATTAGGGTATGTTGGACACAACAATAAGGATTTGAGTAAGAAAATTTACAAGGTGTGATAAGTGGATAAGCTAAAAAATTAATCATCAAAGAGAATAATCTAAAGTTACATGTCTATAAATATGCATACATAGCCCAAAAAAACACATCAAAAACTATGTTGGAACCTAATACAAATATTATGAAGGTGGAGGATGGTATAATTTAGTTGGGGATGATTATTATTAAGGTAATAATGGTGATTGATATGTTTATAAGTGGTTTTAGTAGTCTAAACAAGGAAATTTTAGTATATAGGTCTGTCACAGGCCTAAACAAAACTATTTTTGCAAATAAACAATAAGGAGGATAGTGGTCTTTGTATTAATTGAGTTTAATTTATAAAGAGGTTAAGTATCTAAATAAATATAATAAGTGTTGATAAATCAAGATTGGATATATAAATAGTATTATAAAAGGTGCATAAGAATTAATAAGAGATATCAAAATAGATTTGAATGAACTTATATGTGTGTTTGTGTGAAGTTGGTTTTGGGCCAAATTGAATCAATTTTAGGCCTAGGTAAATTATCATTATTCCTTGATGAAAGTGTAAAATAATGGGATATTTATATCAAAATTTTGGTATCAGAGCTTGGATATGCTATTAAAAGGCTAATAATTTTGTCAAGTAGTCAGTTTGAAGATTGTTATTTACAGGTAAGTAATGGAAAGTTTGTGAAGATTGAAGGATGGAGAGGTAAGAATGTTATTTGAAACCTTAAAATGTAAAGGATATTGAGTGGAATGCATTAATATGAAATTATGTTGGTGAGGGAAGAATATATAGAATAAAATATCAAGGAGAGAGAAATTCTAAGTCAAGTACCAGATATAATACCAAAAGACTATATAAGAAGAAGAGGAAGTCTAGGTGAGGTATTGAGAAGAAAGAGAGAGGTTAGATATAATTTTTGAGAGATAAAGAGAAAATTAAGGACTTATATAAAGATACATTCCACAAGAAGATAGAGAGAGAGAAGAGATTAAGAAAAGAGAGTTAGAGATGGAAAGAAATATAGCTAAGATGAGAGTAATCTTGGTAGGTATATAACAAGTTTTAGAGGATTCATTTTTAGTAAAAATAAAGAGAATGGTCTAGTGGCCTATTAGAGAGATTAGTGAGAAGAGGAAAAGATAATAAGAAGTAAGTCAGTTAATTAAAGGCAACTAAGGATATTGGAAAAATAACATAAGGAAAAGAAGAAAGAGGCAACCAAGCCTTAAAGCTATAAAACTAATTATTTCTTTATATGTGTGTATGTAAGTAAGGAGACAGATGAAGGAGAATCCCAATTTGAGGGCTTAAATGTCAAAATATACTAAATAAGATAAGATATTTTTAGTAAAAGAGAATCATTAACATCATGCTTGTATAAATTACCAAGTGAACATGCATGAAGAAGTGGAGATATGCTATCTAAAGGAAGATGAGATGGTAGGTGAAGAAGACTATCAAGGAGAAGAATGTCTTTATAAATACATGAATAAAGAAGGAAAACTTGAATAGGCTCAATAAAGTCATGTTTTTGTATCTAACATAGATTTTGATGGTGAATATGTGTATTTTCAAGAAGATGAAGATGTTTTGTACAAGGAGACAATTGAACTATTAGATAAATTGATGGAGAAAAATAAGAATGTTGAAACACCCCATAAAATACTTTTAAGAAATATATTGTAGAAGAAAAAGGTGTCTCAATGGGCAAAAGTTGAATACAAATCAATTTTTGATAAAGATATGGTAGAGTATACTAAAAAAGAAGAAATTTCTTGGCAACAGGTCAGACATGAGTCAAATTGTGTAGACGTCATATGAGATGAGAAAGACATCAAGGTAGCTAAATTAGAGATATTAAAGTTATTAACTCAAGAATATGATGATGTATAAGGTAAATAATAAGTCCTAAAGAGGATTAAAATAAATAAATGGAAAATTATGCTTTGAGTTTTTAAAACTGTCTATAATTTTAGCCTTGAATATGTAGATATGGAAGAGTATGCAGTCAAAGAGGTGGAGTCCTTATTCATGGACTTTAATCAATAAAATGAAGAAATTACTGATATAATTAGTCTCAAGAGGTATGAATTCAATAAATAAAAATAATACATCAAGCATGAAATAAATAAAATGGTAACCAAGAATTGGAAAAGAAGGAAAAAGAATTAACACTCTTATTTGAGTAGAATCTCAGAAAAATTCCCAATAAGGGAGTCTAGTGTAGGAGCATTAGGATGAAGATTATGTTCATGATGAAAATATCATAGTTTTTACTTGTTCAAGAAATAAATGTGTCTTATAAGGTCCTGAAAATTCAATAATAAGCCATTAGATGATTTATGTTCTCTAGAATAGGACAATTTTAGTTTTCCCTCCAAATTGAAGGATTTGAATATTTAAGTTCTCATGAAGGTCTATAATGATAAGTGACAAGTTGTAAAGGACTTCAATAATTGAGATTGGTCCTAATATTTCTATATACATGTTGTAAAAATATTATCACTTATGTAAATGAAAATTCATCCTTAGAAAATCCTATAAAGAGACTTCTCTATTGGAAAGAGACAATGAAGAGAAGTTAGAAATAAGTGCTAATAGAGAAGTTTAAGGTCTATTTCAAGACCAAGACCAAATAAATACATATTATCAAGAAAATATGAGATTTAATAAAGTATAATAAATCAATATAAATATATATAATAATGAATCAAGAGGAGTGAATAATAGATGGGGACCACAGTAGGCCTTTAGACTTGTCTTTTGTAAAAAGGATTGTATTTTGTGATCAATAAAGGAAACTATTAATTGTTGAAGGTATTTTTTGAAAGGAAAAGTATGAATTATATTTTTTTATCCTTATTTCATAATTTCTAGTTATTATACAAGTTAATCTTGATTTCTAAGGTGTGGAAAAGAGTTTTTAGTGATAGTCTACTAGTATAATAGAGCACTGTGCATGAGGAAACTTAGTTTTCTAACTATGAAAAATAAGTATATATGTCTAAATCATGGTAATAAATTATTTATATTATTTAATAATAATATTAAATTATATTTTACTTTAATTTTCACTTGTTTCAATGTCTTAGTAGTTGTAACTCGTAAAAAAATCTATTTTTTGCCTACAATTATTTTACAATCATTTGTAATTGTTTAAAGTATTTGTAATAAGTTACAATGGATAATTTTTTTGGTAAAGGTTGAAAGAGTATATTATGAGTATATAAAAATTATTATAAATATTTTAAACATCCTATATCTCATGAAGAATCCATAAAGATTCTCAAGTTCCTAAACAGTCAAATACGGTCATTTCTACATAGTCAACTGAAAAAGTGCCTTGATTGATGTGATTTCCAATGCATGATGAATTTATATATATATATATATATATATATATATATATATATATATATATATGAGATAAGGTTTAAATTAAACAATTTAATAAAAATATGCTTTTTAAATCAATCAAAAAGAACTAAAATGAATTTAGAATGCTCCCAGCCTGAGTAAAAAGGCACAAAACCCAGAATTAGAATTTAGAGCATAACATGAGTTTTAATCATTGTAAAATTATTAAAATTTGTGGAGAGGAATTTTATGGTGTTTTTAAAGTTTAAAAAAAAATTCATGCCTTAATATTAATTCAATGAAAAGTTATAAATGACTAATTTTCTGTAGATCTAGATTTTGGTTTGAAATAAGGTTTTAGCAAGAGAGAAATTTTTTAACTATTATCCTATCCATCCAAAGTGATTTAAATATTGTAAGGAGTTAAGTAAGAGAGTTTACAAGTTGTGAGTGGTGTATTTTACCAATAAATTAGTGAATAAAGAGAATAATATTAAGTTTTAGGTTTATAAATATGTATACATACCACAAGAAACCCAATCAAAAAATAAGTTTGAACATGATACAAAGAAGCTATATGTGGAAGACGGTATCAATTATTTAGGGATGATTATTATTATAAATGTAATAGTGGTGTTTTTCATATGTTTAAAAGTGGTGGTAGTTTTCCAAATAAGGAAATTTTAGTATTTAATTCTGTCACAAGCCTAAACAAAACTAGTTTTGTAAATAAACAATAAGGAGGATAATGGTATTTATATTGAATGAGGTCAATAAAGGAAAAGGTTAAGGATATAAAGAAACATAATAAGGTTTGATAAATTAATACTGGATATAGACATATTATTTTAAAAGGTGCATAAGAACTCATATGATATCTAAAAATAGATTTGAACGAAATTGTATACATGTAAGTTTGTGAAGTGGGTTTTGGGCTAAATGGAATTAGTTTTAGGATTAGTGGAATTATCATTGTCTCTTGATGTAGCTATAAATTTTTTGGAGATTTTAATCAACATGTATCTCTTCACTAGTAGGAAATCTAGATTCATACCATTCCCCTTATGCCAAGTCATTGTTAGTCTACATTATGGTTTCACTACATGAGCTCCCTTTGCCAATTTTCCATACTATGTAAAATCATTTAGACTGATAAATTCTAACCTACCAGTGAAATTTTTATTATATCATGCTTACATATGCATTACTAAGAAAAAACATTTTTATCATGCTTACAATCAACTTAGTGGGGGAAACATACTATGCCAAGGATTAAATCCATATTTTTAGGGAAAATCCTTAGTTAGACCATTAGACCATGTCATTTTAATTTTTTAGAGGGCCTATTCGATGACACTATTTGCCACCCACTCCCTCGAGGGGGAATATAGGGATCATCAATCACCCTCTTGAGCATCATCTCTATGACTGTTGGATAATAACAACATATGAGTATCATCACATCACTTTTTAAAACATTACAATTTTCAATAAAATGACTTTTTCATTATTTGAGGAGATATTACTATGCTTGTGTATTTCAATGCCTACCCAAACAAGGGCAAAATTTAGACTCTCATTTTCAACCACTTCTATTTCCAAGTAAAATTGAAACCAATTTGTAGAAAACTATACATAATTAATCTTAGAAATCACTAAACATCACAATTTTATTTTCACATTGAACATAAATGCCCAAAATCATGTCAGGGCATCCTTATTTGGGGAAATACCTTGTATGTAATGATAACCTCTCATGAATTTAGAATCAGTTTGGGCGTGACCTAGCAAACTAATATTTATAACCAATTAAGGGAGGCACTTAGCCCAATTCTTCAAATGACCAAAAGACTAAGTATAATTAATTAAAAAAGTAAATTAAATTAAATGTTTAAGTGAATAATCCATGTTGAATTAATGAATAGCTAATTTCTAAAAATCAAAATTCAACAAATATCAAAGAATTTGAGGTCATGATGATGTCATCATCCTCAAAGTCAATAATTTTAAAATATTAACATAAATACTATGAAAATCAAAAATATTGAGCCATGCCTATATAAATGCATAATTAAATCCATCATTAATTGCATTTGAATTGCAACCTTAACCTAAGTCTAAATACACATGGGTTAGAGTTAGTTGAAAACCTATACATATAAGTCCCATGACCATCCTTAACAAACTTTTTGTGTGCAAAAAAATAATGCCAAATTATTGTTAAAAGGCTCCATTGCCAACACAAGCCAAGAGTCAATTTCCAAGTGACAAGGGAAATTTTTACGCAAAAAGGATTGGCATCATCAAAGACCATTTTTTCACAATACCAAGCACAAGCCTTCTCTCATGATAATTGCAAGATGGAGTTAGTCTAGGAAGTTAAATGGTGTTTTTATCTTCTATTAGAATATTTATTTGTATTATTATCATTTTTTACTATAGTACATAGTATTATAATGTTAGTTGTTATTGATTGCTTTTATTTATCCACTAACAAGAGATTTTTGACATTGTCTTTTTAATCCTATGTTACAAATCCCACATTAATGAGGATGTTGGGTCATGCCTATCTTCCACCTATATATGTACCTTTCTTAAATATATTATAATCAATTTGATAAAGTTAATTATTATTTTTATTATTTTATATTTTTGAATATAATCAAGATTTTCATTAAAAAAATTAGTATGTGTTTTCTCTACCATAGATCAAGTACTAGAAATTTTGTAAAGTAGTGCATGGAAGGCTCATCATCCACTTCAGTTGTTTCAATTTGATATTTGTGGTCCTATGCAAACAAAAAATTGGCTAAGTCATCATATTTTGTTAAATTTATTTATTATTACTCATAAAAGTGTTGGTTTTATATTTTGAATCATAGATGTGAAACATTTGATCTATTTTTTACATATAATGTCTTGTATAAAATAAAAGTGGTTACAAATTAAAGTATGTAAAGACTTATCATGGAGGTAAATCTTGTTCAAAAGACTTTATGGATTATTTTGATTTAAATGGTGTTAAGAGGAATGTCACAACTACCTACACTCCTAAGAAAAAATGGTGTAATTTAAAAGAAGAACTATGTAGTGGTTAAAATGGAAAAAAACATAATACAAATAAAGGGATTGAGAAACTATTTTTAGGTTGATTCAGTTGATGCAAAAGTATATATTCTCAATGGGAGTCCTATTATTGAACTTATAAAGATGATTCCATATGAATCATGGTATTAAAATAAGCCTAATGTCAAATATTTCAACGTTTTTGGTTAATTAGCTTATGTTCATGTAACTAGTTACAAAATAAATAAGTTAGATCCAAAGAGTGAGTCTTGTACTTGTTTTGGTACATTGAACAAAATAAATATTATGGGTTTTATAATCCTCTCACTAACAACATTATTGTGTAAATAGGTGTCATTCTTAATGAAGGGGGAGTATGGTCATGAAAAATATGCATGTCATGTTGACAAGTCTAAATCTATTTGTAATGATGGTATTATTGATATACCCAAGCCATAACACATACACATTTTTGGCAAAAATAATGTGTATGCATTCATTTACTAATAGAAACATGTATGCATTATATGAATGCATACAAATTCCTATAATTATAATAAATTATTATTCATTCATTAAAACATTAAAAAACCCCAAATTTTTGATTCATTTTCTCCTCTCTCATTCACATTTATCTCCTCTCCCATTCATGTTCTGCTTCCCATTCACATTTTGCTCTCATTAGTTTTGTTTTTTCTCTTACATTCACAAAACTGATGATGACATCATGAAGAAGAGGTAAGTGATAGTAAATTAAATCAATTTTAGTCAATTTTTTATTTTGTGCATAGTTTAATTTGTATTTCTTTTAAAGTTAATGTGCTGACCCTCTACCTAACCCTCCACTTAACCCTCTACCTAACTCTCTTTTAGTTGCACTAGATCCCCCAGGTAGTCAGGAGGATATATCTGCATACATAGTAGAGAACAAAATTGAAATTGAGTAGATAATTAGGAGAATGAGTGAGCCCACTTCCACCAACACCCACCACACCTATTTATCCAATATCCTAGAGTTAGTATTAGGTCAATTTGACTTGATAAGGATTAAAATTGATAGGTTAAACTCATATAGGGATAGATGTAGGGATTATTATGATAAAAAATTGTTAGATTATGAGGTAAAGAAGAAATAAATAAATAAAAACAAATTTTCACCTTATTCATCGAACCAACCATCAATGCACCATTTCCAGTAATGACTAAACATTTCCCATTCCATCGATGCTAATAAAATTTGATTAAAGGAAATTTTTGGGAGTGATGGTGGATGGTGTTTGATTATCCACCATGTAACAACCATGAAGTCCTATTGTATTTTTTGAGGAAACTCTACTGTGAGTTTATCCTCAATGATATTCCAAACTATTTTGACTATGGTGCGTTTAAGGGCTAAGGGAAAGGCTCTACACAAGATTGACCAGGTGCACATCATGCACCTAATTGGCCTATAAGGATCCCTATCAAAAAGCCACTTCATCTAGAAATTCCGTCTATAGTGAAGGATGTTATGGAGATCAAAACTTTTCATATGCTTAGTGAAGTTACTGATACACGCATTCATCATATGAGTAGTCTTTCAAAGATAGATGATAACGATACTCCACCTAGTGCATTTACCCAACCCCATCCATGTAGATATTGTGGTGTTATATGCACTGAACCTTTGAATGGTGAAGTTGGTGATTCTAGCGGCTTGGAGGATATGGTCTTAACTGATTATTTATTTTAACACACATTGGGTTTGGATATGTTGGTTTCTACACAGATGGAAATATATTTTATATAAATTTCATGTTAAATTGTTAAGTTATATTTGAAAATAAAAAAGTTAAAAATTAATTTACACATAAATTTTGAATAATATATGTATTTTTTGTGTTCCAAGAGGATACATTGCCTTCAACATCATAATTTAAATTTATTGAGATAGGTAGTGGGAAAACCACTACTACATCTATCCATGTCAGTACCACACCATATACATTTACAGAGGTAAAATTTTGAGTGAATCTTCTAATTTTGTTAGAATTTTTATTTTTTGATGTATTAACATGGATTGGAAAAGTGTTATAAAATCATCCTCCATATCAAAATTTTTTCTTTTATTTCAACTTTTAAACTATGTTTTCAATAACCAAAATCATGAACTTGTAAATAAGACTGTCCACTCACTCTTATCTCTACAATATTCAGGTCTATTTTCTATATGTTTCTTTAGATTTTGACGAGACCTATTTTATGAGGTTATAAACACTATTAAAAGGATTTTATATTTTTCCCTCATAAAAACAACCTATCACTCTAGGTTTCTTAAAGATTAAAACTAAATTTATAAACTTCTCAACAAACACCTATACATGTTACTTGTCTTATCACAATGACTATTTCTAAGGGATTTTTTATCACACCAATATTTAGTTGGTATAAGAAGTAATGAATGTATGTAATAAAAGTATTCAAGGTGTCAACATGATAAAAATTTCAAAATAAATAAACTTAGAAACCATATATCATAGGACTATCCTCTACTATACCAAGTCACTGCCTTAAGACAATTAGGCCTAAAGACCTTAATTAGGTAAAAATATGAAATACACCTCAAAAAATCTATACAATAATACAAACCAATATATATGTGTGTGTGTGTGTGTGTGTGTGTGTGTGTGTGTGTGTGTGTGTGTGTGTGTGTGTGTGTGTGTGTGTGTGTGTGTGTGTGTGTGTGTGTGTGTGTGGGTGTGGGTGTGTGTGTGTGTGTGTGTGTGTGTGTGTGTGTGTGTGTGTGTGTGTGTGTGTGTGTGTGTGTGTGTGTGTGTGTGTGTGTGTGTGTGTGTATCAAGGATATTTCAATACCTAAATTTCATTCAATGACTCAATTTCAAAAAAATCACTCATAAATCCTCCCTCGTTGTCTTAGAGATACAAGGTTGTATGGTTACATGAAACTTAGATTTAAATAAATGTGATTGTAAGGATTTATTAGATATAAAAATTTAGGAATCATCTTCTTTACCTTTTTGAATTTAACTATTCCCAACTTTTTTTTGAAATTTCAAAGGTTCAAATAGAATTTATAGTCCATTTTGTGAAGGTTACCCTATAACTTGGGTTTCTTATAAAATATAGAAGTCAAGAGCTTCTTATAGATAGTTCATATCTTATTTATACTCTCTCAAATAATTAATACATATTTTATGTCCTTAACAACTTACTAAAACTTTTCATATAATCATTTCAAATCCATATACAAAGTTCCATGTGAAATGAGAACTCTGTATCCTATTACAAATGAAGAATAACAAAGTATTTACATAATGAGGGGTTTCTAATCAATATAACATGAAATATCACTAAATAATAATTGTATTTCTCAATATAATACATGTAATGCAATTGATTTGAGCAATAAATTCATTTTATTCATAATAAAATAACTCACTTTTATAGTACGAACCACTATTCTCTCATGGTAGATTATTCATCAATCCTCCAATGATGCAAAGTTGGTCTTTTATAATTTTTCCTTCATCTTTTGAATTCATAAAATTATCATTTTGTTTAAGACTTATCCAAGTTTAGGATGTTTTAATTTAGGTCCTTATTCCTCTAACAAACCTATCTAAAATTAGAAAATTTGATCTTTGAATACTTATCAAGTCATTTAAGACCTTTAAATGAGTAAGAAAGATAGATATGACCTTAACTAAACTTAATAGAGTCATATCCATGTATCAGACCTTATAGAACCTATTAGACACATTAATTATTATAATTTAAGAATTTTTCACTCAAATACACTTGAAAATTCAAATAGCAAGTATTGGAGGGAAAACAATCCAAAACATCTAAATGACCCATTACACACACTAAATTCCTCATTCAAGGCTTATTAACACCTATCAACCCTCCTAAGACTAACTATAGGACCATATATACAAGTTTGTCAGATGATCCTACATCAAAAGGTGTAGGAGATGCATCATTGCTTTAGATGTCTTATCATTCTCCCTTATGTAACTACCATTTATTGCCTTCAGTGTGGTGTTACAAGTCACATTGCACATGTCTATTTCACACATTTGCTTCCTATGACCTCATTAGATATTTTCATATCTTACACAAGACTAAGTTTGTTAGAAATTTATTTAATCAATGAATTTCCCAAGTTATTAATTATTAGGTCATTTTTTTAGCTAATGACTAGGGTGGACACTCATCCATCATTATCATTCAATACAAACTCAAGAATAATTGTTACAATGTCATCTACATAGGAAATCACATAGGTACATATTCACTTGTAATTTTTAATTGTAATGTAATACTTTTGTTTTAATAATTTTACTACATACTTAGGCAAATATAACTTATATGCATGAATGTATTATGTATATAGGGTTATCATATGAAATTTGATAGTCCAATTCAAATGAATACTATAGTAGCTCCTCATGTTTCATCATCATTTGACATGCCTATTCATATAATTAAACTTGGCACTGACCCAGTCGAGAATCAATAATAAATTAAGGACTATGAGCTTTTAGTAAGTTCATGTGTAAATGAATTTTTTTATTATAGTTTAAAATGAGTATCTTAACATGGTTTCATGTATACTTTTTACTTTTATAATAATTTTTGTATTTGAACAGGTTTGACTGCAAGTGATTTATGAGCATAGTACCCACAGTTGATCCTTTAGGATATCTCCATCTACAATCAAGGCATTCCAGGGAGAGTCTTCTTCGAGGAAGGCAAAGAGAGGGACACTATTTGATGATTAGGATGTTGTAGATGATGTACTTTTTTGTATGCCTATATAGTAATGTACACATTTTTGAAATTGTATATGTATATATGATTTATTCACCCAAAATTAGATCCTATGTTGTTAGACATGATGTAATTTTTTGTATGACTATATGGCAATTCATGCATTATTGACATCGTGTGCCAATATATGGTATTCATACATGGCATTCTTATTCTCTATGTGAATATTTAAGAAAACCAATGAAGTAAGTCTTGTTTAAATCATTTGTGTTGAAATTATTATGAATGATTGGTTTTGAATTATTCTTAAGGATTAAAAATGTTATGAGATTGAGAAAAACTTGTTAGGATAATGTTGTAAATTAAATTGGTATGACATAGCCTATAATTAGAAAGATTGGCATTTCTTGTTATTAAGAATCTTTGTTTCTAAAAGAATGCAAATGAAATAAGAAGTAAGGGGTGTTGAACCTATATTTTAATTAATTAAATACTATACTAGTGATTGTAACCTAGAATTAGGTTCATGAAAGATGCAAACATTGTACTTATGTTCAGATATTTATGAATGATTACTTTTGTAGTATTCTTAAGGATTACAAATGTTATGAGATTGAGAATAACTTGTTAGGATAATGTTTCAAATCATATTGGTATGATAGAGATTGTAGTTAAAAATATTGACATTTATTGTTCTTAATAAGATTTGTTTCTATAAGAATGTAAATGAAATAAGAACTAAGGAGCGTTGAACCTATATTTTCATTAATTAAATCCTATACTGGTGATTGAATCAGTCTTAGATTGGTAGGTGTTAGAAACCTATTCACTTATCTCATTTTTGAGTCTAGTGCATGGAGAGGGATTAAGGGAAATAAACCCTTATAATAAATAAATAATTCCATTTATTACATTTTAATTATGTTTGTATGTTCATGGTCATCTATAGTTTTTTGTAGGTCTAGAACTCTGAGTTCTTAGTGGAATAAACCTTATAAGGAAGAATAAAGGTAAAATATTATTTTTAACATGTGAATTTATTTTGTAAAGATTATTTACAAGATGAATTAACTAAATAAGGTGTATAAAAACTCAACTACACAATTTTAAAGCCCCTTGGACTATACACAAATTAGTAAAATCAGACCTAGGATTTTAACCTAGAAGTGTGCATATCTTGAAACCTAACCATTAAAAATTCTTGGAAAGTTTTAATATGATTTTTTTCACAAGTTATAAAATAATAAATATTATTTATAATGGTATGGATAGGACAAGTATGGATTTTAAGATTGAGCTTTGTTATAGGACTAATGGATCCTGATGGGATTCTAAGAGTGTGAGAATAGGGGTTTAGAGGGAGAGTTAGTTGAAAAATGAGTTAGTGAAGAAATAATGCCCTAATGGGTTATAAAATATGATTTTAAATTGTATTTAATGTATTTAAATAACCTAATAAAAGGATATTTCTAGTGTAACAGGGCTACTAGGAGAGTGAACCAAGAAAGAGACTTATAGGAAGAAAGTAAGAGAATTGGTATATGAAATTATAAGGAGTGCTTAAAATAGAGTGTGATAAAGGTATATAGGCAATTTATATAAATTTTAATTATTATATTGGCATTTTATACCCTAAAAGACTAATTAGGCCATTTTAGCCTATAAGATCCTATAACAAGTAAAGGACTGATCTTGTGAGGAATATGGAAATGGGTGATTAAGTTATAGGAGAGGGATTTTAATAAAGAATTTTGAAGGGTGATTAAGTAATTAGAGGTCAAATAAGATATTATAACCATATTTTTCATTATATAACCAAGGAGACCATTTTTAGTCCATGAGAAAAATGTACAAGAATTTGAAACGGGTTTATTTATTATGATTGTGTTGCATCAATTCAACTATCCATGATGGTTCAATATCCTTGGTGAGAGTTTCAATAGATTATGTAGAGTCAATTAATTGTAAAGAGGATACGTCTTAATATGTGATGAAGTGTTGCCTTCCAATGGGAAGGGTTTTACACTAGTGAAGAAGCTCATATCAGTCAAGGTGAGATAGTATCATCTATAAGACAATCAAGAAGATATTGAATCTACTCCTTAGGCCTTCAATTTTCTATGAAAGTGTTTAATACTTATTCATGCCATGGGGTAGACCCTATCCTATCTCCATTCCTTCTAAAACATCCCAAAACACCATCTCTAAAATTGAGAGATTAGGAAAAAAAACCTTGGGAGAGAGAATGAAGTCTTTGATTGGTCTTAAGGGATCATGATAGTTGATACACTTGAATGTATCATTTCACTCTCTTTAAGCTTCAAAGTCTTACTTTAATCCCTTTAGGACCTATTCACTCTCTTTTTCATTTCAAGACCTTCTTGATTTAATGGATACAAAAGACCTTTTTAGTGTTATATTTGGGATAAAGACTAATTTTATGAATTGTCAACAGGTCTTTCACATGTCTCATATATTTTATACTATAGATAAACTAATTTATTATTGTTTTAGAGTTACCTTTTATCAAACAATGACTCAACCCTATTTTTGTCAACAGACCTAATTATTCCACTAGGAGGTCAAAACTTAGACAATGGATTATTTGCCTAAAACAACACCTCATTTAGGTCTAAATTATGTTTTTAGATAAGAATAAAATTTACTTTGGCATATTTTGGCTCAAAAATCAGCAATATAAGTCAATTTTCTTATTAACTATCTAGAGGAATTTAAAATTGTGAGTGTGACTATGGATCACTACTCAATACATCATACATACACCTTATTTTGAATCTAAAATGCTTAGAAATATTTAATAACCTTGTTAGCTAGGTTTTGTATATAATTTCATCAAATTCTATGTGTTAAAAATGGATTTATGACCATTTTTCAATCAAACCCCTATAACTAGTGGTTTCCTACACTTTATGGACCCGAGAGCTAATTAACCTTGTTTCATAAAGCTAAAATAGGTTATTTTAAATATAAAAGCTGTATATTACTCTTCACTCACCTATGTAACTCATCCAATCCTTAATTTCAAACCATACACAATTTTCATTGTACAAACAAGCTCTATAAATAGTGATTTTTAACCAAAATTGGTTTGTGCTAACCAAAAAGGACTTTCAAAGTATTGAATTCAATCTCTTTTGATTTTTGGAGTTCAATTACATTTCAAAAAAGGTATTGAAATCACCATACACTACTTACAATCATAAATTATTAATAGTTTTTACTAATCTTGTTTAATTACAATCTTTCACACACACACACACACACACACACACACACACACACACACACACACACACACACACATTTACACCCCTTATAGGTATGATTCAAAGATTATTTCTTGATGTTTATTCCTGAAGAAGATCCTTTCATATTGACACTCATTATTATCTTTTTTTTCATTCATCTAAGAAAACAATGTCTTTTTTTTGCCCCAAAACTCTATCTCAAGACCTGTATTAGTTTACCAAGTCATATAACAGACACTTGTTTTAAGCATATAAGATAAGCAGGACTTTTCTAACATGTAGAAAGACTCTAAAGGACAAACAAATACTAATAAATCTACTTAACACTTTAAAAAACTAACATGGAAACCATACTAGTTTATAGAAAGGATGCTCTTGCATCAATAGTTTTAAGCACTTGGCTCGATTTGGTCCATGACACCCCTTGGCCAAGCTTTGAAGCCACTTTGACCACCTATAGGTGGTAATTTAGGCCTCATTAGGCCTAAATGGACATCTAGGTATATTGTTCCATTTTTGAAACCTCTAAAATTTCTCATCTCTCATGAACCATAAACTTCTCCCTTGTTAGTATCAAGATCCTTCCATTACCTATAGGCATGCAATTTAGCCTAATTAGTCCTAGAAGGCCTAATACACTCCTTGATTGATTAGTATCCTACTAAATTATTTTTATCCCTTGGAAATTTTTTAGAAGTTTATAAAAAAACTTGTCAAAGTTATTGAAAACCAATTTCAATGCCATTAGCTTATAGCCACGTGTATATGGTTCACTTGGACTATTAAGGCTATTAGGCATTTTAGGCTTCTTAATGACTTATAAATAGTGTTTTTGCCTCCAATATTTGCTTATGAAATTCATTAATTAAATAAAATATATATAGGTAAATAATATGTGATCCAATAACTATGACATCTAATTCTACTCACAAGTGTATTTTCATTACTGTTTAGGAGCACATAAATAATGACAACAAATATTGTCAAAGTTGAAGATATAGTCTGAGAATTCCATTTATGATGCTTATTGGATAAAAAATGGAACTAAAAACATGTTAAAATCGGTTGATAATGTCTAGGACTAGGTTCTTAGCCTCTCATCTGACCTGATCGACAAACCCACCACTCATTCTAGGCCCAAAAACACCCTTCCCAATACTAGAAATATGTTGATTTTTATCCTAAATTCAAGTATGCATAAAACCAAAAATATAAGTCATATGGATGAACAATAAGATATGTCCTCTAGATATTAAATCCCTATAATTTCATCCCATACCTAGTCTATAGAACTTTTGATATCAATTCATGGTAGAAGTTATAGTAACGAGTCCTAAAATGCAACTTTTTGGCAATGAACAGACAACTTGTTGGCCTACAACTAGAATTTTTACCTCTGGGATCCATAGGTGAAAATGTATCACTCTGATCATGTATATATAGGAAAATTACATGTCTTCTAATGACTGTGACATCCAATTCCACCCTCTAGTGTATTTTCATTACTCTTTAGGAGCACATAAACAATGACAACAAATATTATCAAAATTGAAGCTATAGTTTGAAAACTCTATTTCCTATGCTTATTGGGTGAAAAATGGCACTATACACATGTTTTAAGGTGAGTATAATGTCTAGGAATATGTTATTGTCTTCCCATTTGGCCCAGTCAATAAACCCACCACCCATTCTAGGCTCAAGAATGCCCTTCCCAATACAATAAAGATGTTGATTTTTAGTCTATTTAAGGCATTCATAAAACCAAAATTTCAAGTCATATAAATGAAATATAAGATGCCTCTTATGAATATGAAATAACTCTAATCTCATAATGTATCTAGTATGTATCACCTTTGATAGTAATCTATGGTAGAAGTTGCAGTAATAAGTCTTAAAATGCAACTTTTTGGTAGTGAAGAGATAACTTGTTGACCTCTAACTAGCATTTTTACCTCTAGAAATTATATGTGAAAATACATCAATTTGATCACACACACACACACACACACACAATCACACATGCTCAAATTATTGTGACATACAATTCCACCCACAAGTGCATTTTCACTCCTATTTAAGAGCATGGAAACACTGACAACAAATGTTGTCAAAGTTGAAGCTACAGTCTAAAAACAACATTTTTGGTACTTGTTTTCTAAAAATTGGCACTAAAAACACATATAAAAGGTTGGATAATGTCAAAAAATACATTATTGGCCTCCCATTCAGCCTATTTGACAAACCCACCACCCATTCTGGGCTCAAGAATACCCTTTCTAATATAAGAAAGATGTTAATTTTTAATCTAATTGCATGCATGCATAAAACCAAAACACTAAGTCTTATGTACTAACAATAAGATTATTACTATGCATGTGAAATAACTTTAATTTCACCTTTTATATAGTTTTTATCACCTTTGAGAGAGATCCATGGTAGAAGTTGTAGTAATGGGTCCTAAAATGCCACTTTTTGGTAGTGAAGAGACAACTTGTTAACCTCTAACTAGCATTTTTGACACTGAGACCTATAGTTGCAAAGCCATCACTTTGATATATATATATATATATATATATATATATATATATATATATATATATATATAATCCAATTATTTTTCCATCTAATTCCACCTACAAGGGCATTTTCATTACTATTCAGGAGCATAAAAACACTGACAATAAATGTTGTCAAAGTTGAATCTACAATTTGAGAACTCCATTTTCAGTAATTATTGGATAAAAAATAACACTATAAACACATCCATAGAGGAGAATAATTCCTATATCTAGGTTCTTAGCCTTGCATCTGGCCCCACCGACAAACCCACCCCCCATTCTGAGCTCAAAAATGCCCTTCCTAATACAAGAAAGATGTTGATTTTTAGCCTAACTTCAAGCATGCATAAAATAAAAAATTGTAAGTTATATGGATGAACCATAAGATCCCTCTTGTGCATGTGTAATCCTTATAATTTTACCCTAGATATATTCTATATTACCTTTAATAACAATTCATGGAATAAGTTACAGTAATAGGTCCTAAAATGCAAATTTTTGGTAGTGAAGAGACAACTTGTTGACCTCCAACTAGTGTTTTTACCTCTAGGACTCATCGGTACAAATCCATCAATTCAAGAATTTATATATAGGAAAATTACATGTTCTCAAATTATTTTTACATCTAATTCCACCCAAAAGTGTATTTTCATTACTGTTCATGAACACAAAAACACTGACAATAAATGTTGTCAAAATTGAAGCTAAAGTTTGAGAACTCCATTTTTAGTGCTTGTTTGCTAAAAATTGGAGCTGTCAACACATCCAGATGGGTGGATAATTTTTATTACAAGGTTTTTATCATTCCATCTATCCTAGTTGACAAACCCACTACCCATTCTATGCTCAAAAATGCCCTTCCCAACACAAGAAAGATTTTGTTTTTAGCCTAACTTCAGGGATGCATAAAACCAAAACTATAAGTCATATGGATGAAACATAAGATCCCTCATATTTATGTGAAAGCCTTAAAATTTTACCCCATATTTATTCTATATCACCTCTATCAAATCATGGTATAAGTTAGAATAATGGGTCCTAAAATGCAATTTTTTGGCAGTGAAGAGACAACTTGTGGACCTCTAACTAGCTTTTTTTCCTCCAAGACCCACAGGTGCAAATCCATCACTTCAAGCACATCTATATAGGAAAATTACATGTGATATAATGATCCTAACATCCAATTCCACCCTCAATTAATTTTTCACTACTATTTAATAATGCCATATGAATGAAAATATGTGACTAAAAAAAATGTTTATTTTGTGTGTAACACTGGTGTGTAATGCCATTTGAGGTAATTTTAATGCATTTGGTTTAGCTATAATCCATTTATATCATTATAAACAAGGGTTTTCATGTGTTTTTAAGACTACAAGGAGAAAGAGACTTGTCATGAGTAATTGTTCAGGAGTACATAAACACCATGTACTTTTAGTAAGCTTCTCTTAGCTTCAAGAATATGAAATTCTTTACTAATGGTGCCAACCACATGAAGGTGGTAGATTATTTGGAACCACTAACCTAATAAAATGTTAGTAAGTGATTAAATATGAAATTTATGAATGTACTATAAAATCAAAAACATTTGGTAAAATTGATTACATGTATGTTTTATAAGTCAACATACATGCATATTTCAATGAACCACTAGGATCTGATCTAATATTGATAGTATCAAGAATAGCTTCATGGTATAACTCATCAAATTTGAATAGATTCCTATTTCTTTTCCTCCCATGATATTTTATCAATTGAATATTCTTTGCAATAACCAAATTTTAATAGTGGAGTATCTTTTTGGGCATTTCAAAGTATTCAAACAACCATACATCTGAATTTTTATAAGATATCATTGAATCCAAGTTCCATTGACTACCTATAATCATATAAAATGTCAAAATTGGTAGTTTGAGTGTGACTTATGACACCCCATCCATAGGTCCTTTTTTCATGCTCTTACAACCCTTCTAGATATGTTTTTACTCATTAACAGTCATCCAAAACCTTTTGAATGGTCTTTCCACCTCAGCCAAATAGTATTCCCCATGCCAATCCTTTTCTACTAGGTCTCAATCCTAGGATTGCCCCATTTTCACTATAATTCCCCATAGAGAAGTGTTCCATTTTTTATGGTCCTATCCATTTGCACTTTGAGCCCCAATGGTCATTTTCATCCTGTCCTTATTCTTAATTACATCATCTTAACATGAATACATCTAATCCATTACCAATTGTATCCTCTAAAAACCCACTCAAAGATAATTAACAAGGGACCTGACCTAACTTACAAAACAAGAAAGAATACAAACAACACTAAAGCAAACTTCCCTATTTTTTACACATAGTCACTCAACATGGCAATAAACCTACTCAAATATTCATATTGGTCCCTAGTCACCTCAAACACTATTAATTTAGCATTTTCATCTACATCACACTATTGTAAAAATCAAACTAGGTAGGATAAATATATATAGATGGATCCCTCTTTAGAGTATTGGTATGTAGGAATCATGCCCACACAAAGTGTGTGGATTGCACATTTAGTATATCTTACACACTAACCCCTCCCCCTCTTTCTCAAGTGACTCAATTATCATTTTATCAAGCATGATGGAGGGTTAGGGTTTGAAGATAAAATAAAATCCATAATGAGTTATATCGATAATCAGTGCTCGATTTTCCATAGGCATGCTCACACAGACATAACACAACTACCTAGAAAGTTTCAAGTCTCTATGATCAATTTGGACAATAGCAATAGGAATGGATAACAATTCCAGACACCAAAGCATCCACTTTTTGGTGCTCCTATCCTTTCCCCCAATGAAATCTATATTTATTTTTATGACAACTTCCCAATCCTACACAACCATTTTCAACCTTTATATCAATTGTCTCTATCTATTTTCCAACTAAGTTATATTTCTTCTTATTTATTTCTATTTTTAGAAAGGTGAAAAAATAAATAATTACACAAATTAGGACTGTATTTATTGTTATATTCTTTACTAATTTATTAATCTAGACCCTTAACTAAAATAGGAATAAAATTCCATTATTCCCAAAAAAATGACTCATTTGATCAACCTAACTTACTTTATTTGCACACAAAAACCCTAAAAACCCTAGGGAAAATTCCTTATTGATTTTAGTAATATTATTCTAATTTTCCATGTATATATAAATTATAATTTCACATTTAATTTATAAAATTCACCATAATAATTTAAAAAATAATTTTATTTCAAACCCTAGTCTAATATACTAGGTCCCTTTTCTTGCTTGAGGTATCACCTTACATCTAAATCAGTTTCATTCTTATTTTATTACAGTAATTCACAAGTACTCCTTTCAAAGACCTAATATGTCTCTACTAGGTCTAATGATGTACATGAATTCAAAAGTTTTTTATTCTTTAATGCAAAGTTTTATCATATGCCTTATATTCTTGATTCACTTCCTTCATAAGTGGGAGCACATGCATGTTCTTTTTATAGATTAGTTTTACATTAGTTTTTACACTTCTTGACTCACCTCCCTTGGAGCCTCTATCTAATGTCGAGCCATGTTGCATGGTCCACCTTGCTCTTCCCAAAAACACTACCCATCACCAAAGAGCCCAACTAACACCCTTTATCCTTCCACCACCTCAATCTCTGGATTACATTTGCTCTCCTCGTATAGCTACTAATAGCCCTATATAGCTAGTATATAATGTAGTTAGAGTTGTTATTTAATGTGCCACCATGATTCCTCCCCCTATTGAGGAACCTCACCACCCTCCCATTCCCTCACATCCCAGGCCTAACCCACATGCATAGGTAGATATATATGGGTCATATGATATTGTCTATCAATTGAGAAACACACCAACTAAGATTTCCATGTCAGAATTACTTTAGAAATAAAATGTGTTCTAGGACATTCTTTATCAAGAACTCACTCAGACTTCTATGCACATTGATTCATAGCCTTTTCATTTTGCATTAGTGTTCAACACATTAAAAACTATAGAAGATGTTATTTATTTTGATCATGAAGGCATGCCTTCTCATATAATTATTGATTATAGTTTACCACTATTCATACAAGCTCAAGTCAAAACTAATGCAGTTAACAAAGTTTTAGTTGATAGTGGTTTTGGACTTGATATATGTAATATTACATTTTTACAAAATAGGGGCATAGATATGGCTTCCACATAGAAGTCATATTAGAACATTAGAGGTTTTGATGATATACATGACAAACATTAGCACTACTTCTTTAGATATCATGATAGGGCCCAAAATTCTCTCTACATAGTTCTGAGTCATGATAGGTCCTCCTCATTATAACCTTTTACTTGGACAACCTTGGATACACGCTATGGAGATAGTTCCTTACACTCTTCATCAAAGTGTTAAGTTCCTCCATGAAGGATACCTATACACATACCCAATATATAACCAACCATTTAGATATTATAGAATTGAAAAGTCATCTTCAACTATTTATCTAGATGGGACACCTCATATCATAGTTTAATCACCACCTCATCACATTTCTCTTGACTAGATACATACATATGAGGTAGGAAAGTCTAGCACATCTCACACTCTTCCACTTAAAGTTGTTTCCTCAGTTATGGATACTCAACTAGTTATAGTAGCTTCAACCATTCCAATTACTCCATCAGTCATATTTCCTACACCTATTATAATTATGTAATCACTAATAGCAATTCTAGTAGTCCCAATTGATTCTATAGATATATCTCTTTAGGCAATCATAATCACTTTATCAGTTATAGATACTCTCACTGCATTGCTAGTTGATAAAACTCCCATATCATTGTTACCTCTTATGATAAATTATAAGTTGATAAAGATTCCTAGCCTACTTTAGAGGATGATATGACAGACACACTCATAGATGACTATTTATGTGGATTGAGATTTACACCAGTTGGCCTAGGAGAGTACCGAGATAACTCTAGAGCCCTCATCACACATCTTACATCACTCTTAGCATCTCACACTACACTCTCATGATATATTACACATTAATGGCCATAGATAGATCACTTGGCACATTTAGTTCACATGGTTTCCTCCATGGATATAGAGCTAGTATTTCAAATTCAGGTAGGTAGCAGATAGCAACAACCATAGATTATGCTACAAATGTTACTTGATCGTGGATTAATCACACTACCTACAACATGACATAGATATATTATTAGGTTATCATGGTAGGATGGTCACCCATTTTGTCTCTTTCATAGAATCATAGGCCATGACATAGACTCATGTACAAAAATATAGTAGAGATTGGATAAACTATTGGCTCAAGGTACTATTCAAATTATATCACCATCAACACCATCTCTACCACTTTCATTGAGGTTACCTATTACTAGAGTTAAATGCCCAAAAACAGAACCAACAACTCCACCATTAGATCCATCCTTAATTCACTTTTGATAGGATGACAACATTACACGTGATAGATCTCTGACTACACAAAGATCATAGATCTTACTGACACCTAAGGAGATAGCCACCATGTATATAGAGCCTATAACATATGGTGATACTTATGATGATGATCTTGATGCATTTGATGATGGATATGACCCATTTATCCATCTTCATCCCTGGTGGGCTCCATTGTATACATATTTCTTTACTCACATTATTGTACTTATCTTCTTTTTGCTTACTTGTACAAAATTTCTCATCTTACATACTTATACATAATTTATTTTTATTGAGTGTAGAGCCCTTTGGGGCTATCACATGACCATAGGAATACATTTTTTGGGCTTAAAGAGCTCCAAAGATGTGGGGGGCATAATTTTCATGTTCTTCACATGTGAGTAGAATATTCCTTGTATTCCTAATTTTTATGTATTTCATATTTCATGGAGTTAGTTTTTAGATGCCTTTTCCCATGTGACTTCCTTGTTTTGAGGAAGCTAAATATTTTTTGGAAAAGGAAACTCGTTCCTTGTTGAGTGGAGTTGGTTGTGATCATATGTTCATGGGAAAATGTTCCCTTAAAAGGTGGAGAAGATGAATATGGTGAATTTCTCCTTGGGAGAGCTTTTAAATAGGCTTGATGAGGTGTAAAAAGGTTGTCACATGTTGGATAATGTTTATCTTGGATAAACATTGCATATTTTCTCCCTTTTATGGATTTTCTTCATTTTTTAATATATACAGGGTGTGGTGTGGCCTTTAGAGGTTGTGGGTTTATTTTCAGGGTGTGGATTTGAGGATCAGAGTCAAAGTGCAAGTTTTTTACAAAGTACAAGTATTCATTATAGGTTGTGGTTTAGAAACTTGTGAGATTCAGAATTTTGCAGGTGCAGGTGAAAGTGCAATTTTTATGCAACACTTTCTACAAGATATTTTCCTATCTCTGTGAGAGTTCATTGTAATATTGTTTTATATTACTGATTTATTTGAGAACTTTCATTATTGGATGTATCCCACATTGGGTGAACCACATTAGATATATGTCATCTATGTTATTATTATCTTGCTCTCATTTATGCTTTCATATTAATGGTGAATAAAGGAATATTTTTTTGATGCATTTCATTGCATTATTTTATATCTAGTTTATGGTAATATAGATCTAGATTTATAAGTGTTTTATTCCTAATAATTTGTATCAGAGCCATTGGTTGTGTGTTTTGCTAAAGTGGTAAATCATAGGAAGGCTATTAGCTTGAGTGGAAACGATGGGAGAAGAGATGAGATTTAGAGTCAAGAAGTTTAATGGTAAGTGTTTTGGTTTGTGAAAAATGTAGATGGAAGATTACCTATATTAGAAGGAACTTCAACTCCCCTTAGAGGGGAAAGGAGGACAACATGTAAGTATGACTGATGTAGATTGGTCATTACTTGATAGGAAGGAATTAGGATTCATAAAGTTTTGCCTTACATATTTTATTGCATTTAACCTTGTAGATCAAATAGATATAAAGTATCCCTAGATAAACTTGGGAAGTTATATGAGAAACCTTCAGCTTCTAATAAAAAAATTCTTATGAAAAGATTGTTTAACATAAAAATGTCAGAGAATGGTTCAATAGCTAATCATCTAAATGATTTTAATATAGATGTAAGTATGCTCACTTTAGTTGGAATCAAGTTTAATGATGAAGTTATAGATTTGATAATATTATATTCTTTGCCTGATAGTTGGGATAGTTTGGTTATGGATGTGAGTAATGCAGTCCCTATCAAGGGAACCTTGAATTTTGAGGATGTTGTAGGTGTGATCCTTAGTGAGGAGATGTGAAGGAAAAACACTAGTGAATCATCTTTAGGTAATTATTTATCCATTGATATTAGAGGGATATAAAAGGACAAGAGAAAAAGAAATTGATGAAAGTCAAAAGGTAGATCTAAGTCTAGATCTAGATCTAAGATGATATGTTGGCATTTGGGGAAGAGTGAACACTCAAAGAAGGATTGTTAGTCACTTCGAGACAAGAATGCCACAAGGAGGAAATGAATGAGTTAAATGTGACATTACTTAAATCATGCCAAGATGCCTTAATTCTTTCTATGGATTTTTTTTTTGAGTCTTGGGTATTAGATTCATGGGCTTCTTTTCATGCCAGCCCATATAGGCATTATTTTACTAATTATGTTGAAGAAAATCTAAGACATGTATATCTTGGTGATGATGAACTATGTGAGATAGTAGGGAAAGGGTGTGTTTTGGTTAAGATGTATAATGGGAACACATGGATCCTTAAGGATGTTAGACATGTGCCTATGTTGAGATGGAATTTGGTTTCAGTGGGGAAATTGGGTAATGAGGGATGTTCAGTATTGTTTACTATAGATTTTTGGAATATTACCAAAGGCGCTCTTGTGATCTCAAGAGGTAAGAGAGTTTGTACTTTGTATTTGACTAGTAGTGTTGATTTTATTGATTTAATTGCTACAAATGAAGATGCAATGATGTGGCACTATAGGCTCAATAATAAGAGCCATAAAGGCATGCATATCTTAAAAGATAAGTTGCATAAATTGAAAGATCTAGATCTAGACTTTTGTGAAAATTGTGTGTATGGGAAATAGAAGCGGGTTAATATTTTGAAGGTTATACCCACAAAGAAAGAACACAAGTTAGATCTGGTAGACTCAGATGTATGGGAACCAACTCAGGTATCTTCTATTGGTGGATCTAATTATTATGTTACTTTTATTGATGATGCAACTAAGAAAGTTTGGGTTTATTACATTAAAAATAAATATGATGTATTTAACACTTTTAAGAAGTGGAAAGCCTTGGTTGAGAATGAAACAGGTCTCAAATTGAAATGTCTTAGATCAAATAATGGAGGTGAGTATTGTAGTAATGATTTATTTGATTATTGTTCTAATAATGAAATCCATAGGCAAAGAATGGTTACAAGAACTCCATAGTAGAATGGGGTATCTGAAAGGATGAATACAATAATAATGGAATGTGCTAGGAGCATGAGCTTACATGCAAGGTTGCCTTTATAGTTTTGGATAGAAACAATTAGCATGGTAGTATATATGATTAACAAAGGACCTTCTATGACTTTAGATGGAGGCATTCCAGAACAAGCTTGGTCTAGTAAGAATTTTGATTATTATTTTCTTAGAGTCTTTAGATGTGAAGCATTTGCTCTCATCAAGAAAGAGGATAAGATCAAGCTAGAGGCTAAATCATATAAATGCACATTTGTTGGTTATGGTGAGGATGACTTTGGTTTCTATTTATGGAGCATTAATGATAGGAAAATATTTCAGTCTAGAGATGTAGTCTTTAATGAAAAATTCATGCATAAGGATTAGTTGTAGGAAAAACATCAAGAACAAAAAGAGTACACAATATTAAATGACATTATAGATGGTAAAGTATCCAAGGATTTAGCTCAATAACCTTTCACACAAGGATCCCAAACTCCTATGGTAATAAAATCTTCTAGGGTAAGAAGAGCACCTAAACATTTTTCTCTTTTTTTGAATTATTTATTACTCATTGACAGTGGAGAACCAAAGTGTTATGAGGAAACAATGCATGTAGATGCCAAGTTGAAGTAGGAATAAGCCATGGATTATGAGCATAGATCTCTCATGGAGAACCAAATATGGGATTTGGTAAGGCTACCCAAGGGTAAGAGTTCATTACCAAACAAGTGGATCTTCAGAATAAAAGAAGAGGATAAAAGGAGTAAAAAGTATAAGGCTAGGATGGTAAGGGGTAAGGAGGTGTCTTTAGTTTTAGGGGATCACTCAACCTTAGGGAAAGGGAAGAAAAGGAAAAGTATTGAATGATTAAATGTTGAACCTGTGTATACAAAAAAGGGTACGAATAAATATTCAAAGAAGAAATTAATTATAGGCCTCATAGATTTTGAGTAATTAGTCAAATAAATTATTGAGATGCTAGTGAAATGATGAAATTTAATGACTGCATCAGCTCTGGGTACCCCAAAGATTCTTAGGCTTAGGGATACTACTCTGTTAAATGTTAGTTATCCAAAAGATAGGTTGAGGTTCCTATATGTCATTATTAAAACCATGATCTTCAAACTTAGGACTTTAAGGAGAGTAATAAAGGATATGAAATGGACTATATTTATTAAGATGGGTTGGATTAACTAGAGTTATTATTATTCTTGATGAAAGTAATACACATAGCAAGTTATTGGGCAACACTGGGGAACCTCTACTCCCTGGTGCCTCTATGTGGTGGACTAAGGATATTGATTCTCCCCTGAAAACCCCTAAAGTTACACCCACTCTATATTTTATGGGGAGTCATAATTCTAATGGTAAGAAAGGCTAGAGTTATAGGACCCACGTGAAATATAAGAAGAGGTCCCCTTGGGATATTCAGAGGGGTTCATCGTGAACCCTAACTCTTATTTTAATTATCTTGGTGTGTTTATTTTAGCTAGTTTTTCTTTGTGTTTCTTTTTTAGGTGTATGGGTTTTAATATTTTGTTTTTCCACCTAGTTATTTAATTGAGTTTTTGGGTCTATGATCCTCTATATATCCTTTTATTTTTTCATTTGGAGAACCAAGCCTCCTGTTGTGTCTTGAGCTACTTTCCACACAAGAACAAGGTAGGCTTACTCTTAATTTTAATATATTTTTTGGAATACAATTTTTATTTAAATGTGTATGATTATGATTTATTTTTATGCATTATTTATAAGTGACCAATTGTCTCTTTAGTCAAAATATGGAAGTGTTTAGAAAGTATGATAGAACACACTCCAATTTCTCTACAAATTGTTATATGTATCGTAATCTTGTTTAATTATTTTAAGTGGTTTTGGTGACGGCTAGCAGTAGAAACACATGGACATAAATACCACTATTTGATTGTAAAAGATATGATGTTTAGAGTATTAAAATGAAAACCATTTTTTGCTCTCAAGAGTTATCAAAGCTTTATAGTAGAGAGCTCTAGATTAAACTATATTTGAGGTAAAAAACTCAAACATAGTTTAATCCAAAAGCTCTATACTATAATTAATGGACTGTGGAAATACTATTGCTTTAATTATTAGATCTTGTTGAAAATATATTTTTTAATCTTATTGATTGACTGTTATTTTATTATTTTTAGGAAACTAGGGTTTAGTTTCTAAAAAATGAAGGGTTTAGATTAAGGGGTAAAATCCAATCAAATATATTAAAGTATAGATTTTATATCAAATTGATCAAATTGATTACATAAGGAAAGAAGTAAATTATCTATAAATATAGATTGAGATGACTATTTTAAAGCTTGAAAATTATTGTGTAGGACTAGGAAGATGTCAAGAACCTGGATCTAGCTTTTGTTCAATGAAAGGATAGGACAACTAAAAGTAGGACACTTTGGGGTCTGATACTATTGTCCACTCCTGCCACTATTATCTAAACTAATCACAAAGACCCAAATTTTTTGGGTTCTTTGTACTATAATTGTGTGAGCCTACCTATGAAATTTTAGATGTTGAATGTTGATAGAGCTCACTATAGAGATATTTTAATCTTCAAACTCTAGGTTTACCTACACACATGAAACAAAAAATACATCAAAAATAAAAGGAGAAAAAACTAAGTTTAGGGGAAGTACGATGACATGATCTAGAACCCATACTATCTTGATCACTACCTATATTAACCCTCATGCTAGGGTCTCAGATCAAATGTAGTTCTCCCTTAGGGAATGTGCATAATCAACATGCACGATAGATGCAAGAATGAGATTTTTCCTAGGTCCTTCCTTGATCAAGCATGCAAATCTATGTGTGATATAGAATGTTGAGCTATACTATTTACCAATTTTTAATTATTTACTATGTAAAGTAGTAAGTGATAGATATAAAATGACTTATGATGTCATTTATATAGGAGACTCTTTACTTTGAATTTATGACCTTTTATTCACATTAGTCAACATCAAGAGGATAAACAAAACTTAAGGGAGTAGCTAAGAAGGGTTTAAGACCTCTTGAGCAAAGAGAAATGATCATTACAACTAAAAATGCAAAAGGATAAGAGTGCTAAAAATGGGACACCCTAGGGTCCAACGTTATAGTCCAATCCTAGTGCTCTTATTCTATAGGCTCGAGACCTAGGGGAACATGATTGGCATGGTAAACATTGCTTGGCTAAGGTGTAATGACTAATTAAAATGTTTTGGATGCCTAGTTATGGAAAAATAGGTGACTCAAGTAAGAAATAATACCAAGATAAGTAAAACTAAGACATGGATAATATGAACAAGGTTCATATTCTCTAGTTAGAGTGTCCTATGAAAAAGACTGTGAAAGGACATGATATGTGTGGTTTCTTAACCAATTTAGGGTTTATAAATTTGACCCACTTTTATTATAGTGATGTAATGAAATGAATTACTAGAGTAAAAGAAATAAAAATATACATGCATACATGAACCTACATGTGTGGAGATAAATGTGATGCAAGGGTCCAACTCACTTCCTGGCTAGGGAAGTAGATGGACAACCTAAGAGTGCCTAGAGAGAAAAGGAATCCATGGAGGGGATGCCTACTATACTAAATATAAATGTGGAATCCATGTATCATGGAGGAGGAGGGCAATGCTTGCCCCCTATACTAAATTTAATTGAAGATGAGGAATGATTGAAGGCCCAAAACCATTGTCTATCCTCTACCCCACATAAAATCATCTAATCTTGAATGTGTGTATAAAATCTATATGTTGTGAAGATCAAAACATATCATACCCCTCTTTGAATATCTGAACTAAAATTGAAAAATGCTTAGAGGCCCAAAACCAATGTCTATCCTCTATCCCACACAAAATCATGTAGTCTGGGTCAGAGCAATACAATGGACCAACCACTATAAATAACCATGCAGTCCAACCTAGTGATGACCTAGGTACAACTGGGTATAATCTAAAAATATAGTCAATGTGCAAGAAGAGAATGACATGACTACCATTCCATTTATATAATCTTAAGTGATGAAGAAGACGAACATTTAAGCCATAACCCTAAATCCATTATGTGAGTGATGCATCTCTATAATATGGTAGTTTATATAACCAAATGTGATATGTCATATCTTTCCATACTTCATGTGAAAAAATGGATACCCAAAACACTGTGCTCTGCACTATGTCTATAGTTTGCTATCTGATTCTAAAAACTATATCATATCATATGTGTAAGATGTGTAGTATGTGCATGCCCCAAAATATAGCATCTGAGTCTATATCTATACCAAAATCAATGTGAATCCATATAATCTAAACCACTATATCAAATAGTCTATGAACCTATCAGTTGAAAGTATATCTCTCTGAATGTCTTGAGTAATGTTGAGTGACCCATATAATCAGAATCATTGTATATCTCAATGAATCTAAGATAAATTTGATAATCTAAATGTTGGATGTGTAAGAACCATGGTGTATTTACCTATGAGAGTGAGTGGGTATGCTAGGTAAGTATAGAAATAAGAATAGGATGAATGATGCCCCCTTTTGGGGAGAGGGACAAAATTAGTGATAGAGGAGGTCGAGATAAAAGTGATGACAAGTGGCATAGTAATATAAATAAATTTGGCATGTTTTGAATAGCTTGAAATGTTGTTGGATTGATTAGATTTAGTTGTTGAAATTGGAACATGTTTGGATTGGTGAGGACCAAGGTGTGTGTCTAGATACAAGAGAAATATATAAATGTCTATACCATAGTAGGTAGATGAGGTGGTGAGAGAGAAAATCTTGAGTGATGTCGAGGGTATCATTTTCATGATTTTATAGAAGAAAATGGTTTGAATAATAGGGTAATAGGGTTTGAGTTATGGGAAAAATGGTAATTTTCTTTAATTGAAAGAGTTGGCTAATATAGGAAGTTGGATTGATTCATGATTCATTTGTACATCGACTAGGTTGAGATCTGTAAATATGGAGTAAAAGAGATTTTGAGGAGACAAGCACCTACCATGACTTGGTTTGAGTAGTTGGTAGCCCAAGTTTAGGAGTGGGTGTGGGTGAGGAATGCACGAGCATTTATGAGGTGAGGAGCTCGTGTGAGACCTACTAAGGTAAATCTTGCACCATTGCCTTTAGATGTGAGGGATGTGACTATAGATATTCTAGATGTGGATGATGTTGGATATATAGACATGTATACGACATGGTGGGCTAGGCATCAATGGGATCCACTATATCCTATTGAGGTAGGGCATGCTCCCAAGTATGAGGATCCTAAACTGATCTAGATGATGCAAAGTAAGTAGTGATTAGGTTTGAATTATGTACAAATTTTTTATTTTATTTTGATTTCAAATTATATAGCTAATGTAGTGTCATAATTTGTGTGTAGGTTGAGTGGTAAGTGCGTCAGATGAGGTATAGGCTAGGGTAGGAAGTGGAGATGATGAATACTAGGAGACCATAATTAGGTCAGCACTTCAAGAGCTCACATGGAATGTACATGATGATGCAATGGAGGATTGATTGATAGAGTGAGAAATGGTCATGGTTGATATCCATTACCATCTATTTTAGAGGGTTGGTATAGTGATAGCTATGTATGTTAGGGTAGTAAGAAAGAGAGATGAGCTAACATGGATAAGTATAGGATGCCTCTTCCTAATTTTTATTTTGTTAGAATGAGGATAATGGATGAGTATATAGACCTTTAGAGGTGATATGCAGACTTGGATGAAGAGCATGGTCAGCGATTAGAGCAAGAGAGTCATCGTAAGAGGCATGTGGAAACTCAAGGAGGTGTGAGGCCATCAAGTGATAGGGTGGATTATGGGACTAGTACTAGTAGGGAGAGTGAAATTGAGAGTGAGGGTGTGACACCCATTGATGACTGATTATACTTGATATAGTATAAATTCTTTGAAAACTCATTACATATATATAAATAGTTGTTTAATTATGACTCATGCATATTATGTTATGGAATCTAGAGTATATTGGTATATTTGTTACAAATGATTAATTAGAAATAGTTGATTTAACATTGATGTTGAGGTTGCATATGTTTAGTACAATGGTATTTGGGATGTGATTTGATTTCTTTTAATAGGTTCAAGTGTGATGTTAGTTTTAATTTTGAACCATATGTAAGTAAAAAACTTTGTTTGTTTTGTAATTGGTAAATTGATTTGATAAAGTGAGTTGGTTTAAGATTGGTAAAATAGGATATTGGTAATTTCATGATTTAAATAATTTAGTTTGGCTAAGTATGGTTATTTCAAACTAGGAATGTTAGTTGTTAGTAGAATGGGATGTAAGATATCATTATGTGCATATCACTTTGTTCTTAATTCCCTAAGAGTGTCATAAGAATACAAAGGGTGACCGTTTGGCTCCATCATCACTCACTAAGTGAAGCTATGTGATCATGCATTTGTTAGTAGATGTTTGGACTATGTGTCCAATCCCTCTAAGTATGTGGCTTAAGAATACAAAGACTAGTTATTCCTTTGGTTCTATCATTGCCCACTAACTAAAGCTATGAACTAATATTGATATGAATGTGTGTTGTCTAACTCTATGCTATATCACTATCTAAACCTTGATGGTCAATTGAAGAAGTGCCCATATTGCTCATGCTATGTAGAAACATGCCCTATATCTGATATTGTCTATGATACACTAACTATAGTTATATGTGGAGACTCTATTAGATTTAATCTCAATGGTTGTGCAACTAAAACTATGTTTTGGGAAGGAGGCTCATCTATTCATAATCACAGTGGATTAATATGTGAAATAACACCTTATGGCCTCTGTTATGATACATATGACTAAACAACACATAGAGATGGAACTATAACCTATGATGGGGGATCATCTAATCTCAATCATGTGGGTTGTTATATGAAATAGGCCCCTAAAAACTTAGGTGTAGTGAATATCTATCTATAGTAGTACTCTGTAATGTGGGTTCATCTAATCTTAACCATAGTAGGTTGTTATGTGGGATAGGACCCTAAAAACTTGGTTTTAGTGAATATCTATCTAGAGCAGTATTCTATAATTTGGGTTTATCTAATCTTAACCATAATAGGTTGTTACATGAGATAAGACCCTAAAAAATCTATTGTGGTGCTTGTGACTATGTTGGATATGTATATAGAACTACACGATGTACTCCTCAGACTACACTGCTATATATAGGTTGTTCTAGTTGTACTGGTCTCCAAACCCTTTGAGTAGGTGGGATAGATCTCCTATGATGCTCTATCCTAGAAACCACATTACTCTCATGATGAGTAACTGATGATTATTGTGAAGGAATGTCCTGGGATGACTCAGTCATGGAGGAATGAGGTTTATTACTCCATGATGAAGAATATCTTGGTACCCCCAATATGAATGCTATGATGTCGTTAGAAACACATTTATTAATGCAATCCATGTGTCTATAATAGTTATTGTCTCTATGTCCATGAATATGATTATAGTTACAAAAAGGCTGATGTGGCTACCTATGAAGGAGATGTGGATCTTGATAATGAGTAGAAGGCAATGTGATTAACCTCCTATCTAGTAGTGATGATAATATGACATATGGTCTATCCTGCTCTAAATCAAAGTATAGTGGTGCCCTGCTACTATTATTTGTAGTCCATATTACAAGTGGTGCTCTAGAAACTGGATCTCTATTCTCAACTAGTTATGTTTTTGGTTGTGGTCTTCTATCTTGTTTGGGATATGGTGGATACTATGTACTAGGAGCTATAGATGGAGGTAATGTTGTGAAATCTAGAGTAAGGTAATCAACTGAATCTGCTTCAATCAATCCCAATTTATTTTCTAAGGATTAAATTTTATAACATAAGTGCCTAAAAGAGGACTCTATCTAATATAATATATGCTCTAGGAGAGGTTGGTGAATCCCCTTAATAAAAATATACTGAACCTCTAAATCTATTGGTTTATAGATCAATCTTAACATGTGCATCTTGAATCATAAGATATAATCACTAACTATATCTAAAGTATTCTAATGCAATGTGGAAAGTTTCTCATATGTAACATGAGGTCCCATGTTTGTTATGTAATATCTAAGAAATGTCTCATCTAAGTAATCATATGTATGCAAGGAACCAATAAGGAGTAGATTAAAGAACCAATTCTGTGCATTACCCACTATGTATGCTAGAATAATTTTAGTAGGATCAAAGGACTCACATGAGATGGTAAACCTTCCAAAAGGATTTAAGGTATATGAATTAATCCCTAGTTCCATCAAATTGAGGCAATGATGGTATCTAGAAATGCTTAGACAATGAAGCTTTGACAAAAAAAATTGGAAGAGGGTTACCATGCAAGTCATTGGTATCTATCCAAGACTTATAATCCTTGTTTTATAAAGTAAAAATATGTACTTGGTTTTTTAATTCACCAATTACATGCATGAAAAAAATAATCTCTTGGGATGGTATATTATTATCTTGAAGTGGTTCATTTAATCATTTATTTTGATCATTTATTTTAGCCATGGGAATGCTACATTTAGTAGTTGGATCATAGAGAGGGGGTATTCTCACTTGAACCTTTCAAGGAATGGTAATTTGGACCTTAGTAGAGGGATGTGGGATAACATTCTCTTTAGATGAAGTGTGATAAATGGGTTCTACTATAGTAGGGGGTGGTTTGGGAAATTCATTGGTATCTTTAGTATTTAGTGAATCACATTCTAATTTAATAGAAGATGTGATGTTATCTTTAACATGTGCATCATTTAAAATAGAATCATGCATATAATTAAAATAAACATTTTTTAATGCATTATGTTTGAAAGAAGGAGTGAGAGAAGAGTTGGAAGCATGAGATGCATTTTCTTCTTCACTATGTGCATAATAGTCATCATTATTCCATGCATTATCACAATCAGAATTTTGTGCATATTCATTCTCATTTTCACATTCACTATCATACTCATTATCACTTCCATCATCACTACGGAGAGGGGTGAGATAATATGTTAATTCTTTTATAATAAGAAATAAATTGTCATGTGAAATTGTAATATTATGTGCATTTATGTTATCCTCGAATGGAGTGTATGCATTATTTTCATTTATAATATTAAAATTAAGAGTAAGAGAGTTATCATTTAAACATTCTTTTTCCATTGTTTGAGATGATAAAGTAAAGTCAAGAGCATGAGATAGACCATTTGAACTATGCATTGGCAATTTATTTTATTGCATTTATATTGTTGTAATTTGAACAGAGAGAGAGAGAGAGAGAGAGAGAGAGAGAGAGAGAGAGAGAGAGAGAGAGAGAGAGAGAGAGAGATTAGGTTCAAATAGAAGCACATTATTGCCAATGAAAACTTCACTTGGAAATGCATGACTAATTTGTTCATTTGATGCATTGTGCATAGGAAAATGAGGTGAAAAGTGCCTTTCCCATTTTTCAATTTTTTTTCTTAAAAAAGAGGGATGAAAAGAGATAGGTTCAAGAGAAGAAGATGCATCTACATTTTCTCCACTATCACTTTCATGTGCATCATCATATTCCTCATTACAATAATATTAATTTTCTTCATTGTAAATGAAATCATTTTTCACATTTTTGGCTAATGTGCAATTTTCAAAATTTGTCCATTCATTGTCATAATTATGAGAAATATTTATAAATTTATCTATAGGATGAAAGTGAGGAAGTGCTTTAGTGGCCATTTTATTGCTTTCACCAACAATAATATGTAAAATTAATATTAAGCAAATAAATGAAAAAATAATTACTAATATAGAGATTTTGAAAATATCTTTAACACTCCAAACAATTTGTAAAAATTCTAAAAAAATTATCTAAAAATTGTAAGGGAAGAAGGCTTGAGATTTGAGGACCTAGTTTTGAAATCTAGGGTTTGGGGTTGGGGTTTTGAATTTTTTGAAAATTATTTCAATAATTTAAATTCTAAAATAATTTTAAATAAAATAAATGCACAAAAATTTATACAAAAATTAGAAATTTGAAATTAATTTTTTTGTAGAAAAATATGATGGAAAAACCCTAAGGGTACATAAGGTTTGAAATTTTTTTGAAGTAAGTCAGGTTCACCAAATATTTTAGAAACTAGGGTCTAGTTCCTAAAAAATAAAGGGTCTAGATTAAGGGGTAAAATTCAATCAAATATAGTAAAATACATATTTTATATCAATTTGATCAAATCAATTACATAAGGAAAGAAGTAACTTATCTAGAAAAATAGACTAAGATGACTATTTCAAAGCCTAAAAACTATTGTGTAGGATTGGGAAGATGTTAGGAACCTGGATCTAACTTTTTTCTAGTGAAAAGATAGGACCATAAGAAATAAGACACTTTGGGGTCTAACACTATTGTCTGCTCTTACTACTATTGTCCAAACTAATCACATAGACCTGAATTTTTTGGGTTCTTTGCAATGTTCATGTGTGAGCCAACTTGTAAAATTTAAGATACTGAATGTCTATAGAGATTACTATAGAGGTGTTTTAATCTTCAAACCTTAGGTCTACCTACACACATGACATAAAAAATACATCAAAAATAAAAAGGGGAACTAGATTTAGGGGAAGTATGATCACACAATTTAAAAACTATACTATCTTGATCATTGCCTACATTAATCCTCAAGATAGGGTCACGGATCTGTTGGGTGAATATTTTGTCACCAGCTAACTGATGAGAAAAATAAGTCTCTTCAACCACAACAAAAGGAGATTAGTCAGCCAGATGTGTAGATTTACTACATCAAAAGGGGACAAATCTCTCCTCTCATCAAGGGGAGGTTCCCTATAAATATGCAAGAGTTATATACTATACATATATATATATATATATATATATATATATATATATATATATATATATATATATATATATATATATATATATATATATATATATATATGTAGAAAATAACACTCAGGGGTAGGATAAACCATCCATCTCTCTTTTTTTAGAGATGATGTTAATAAATAGAGGAGAAAATCCTAGTGAAAACACTGAAGGCACTTCTCTTCTTTTAGAAGTGATCTTGCAGGAAATAGCAAGAGTTCTTTCAGATAGTGATAAGTAACTGGTAACCAAAGGCATAGTAACCAGCTGACTGAGATGTAGTACAAAGTATCCACTTCTACTACCAAATAGTTAGATATGAAAGACAATGATGGCACAAAGTCATCCTAATGTCCTTTACACAGAAACATAATACGAAGGATAATGAGGGCACAAAGTCATCCCAAGATCCTTTACATAGGAAATAGAAAGAAAACACACTAAAGGCAATTGTGGGGGCACAAAGACTCTCCACAGTTGGCTTCAGGACACCTTCCTGATTATTTTTACTAATTTTGCTTATTTAATTAAATGGACAAAAATGTATTAAGGAAACAGACATAAGAACAATTTCCCCAACAACCAAGCTATTCTAGCACAAAGTCTAAAAGTTACTTGTTTTCTTATTCAAATAATGAAATATGATCAATAATCTGAGCTCAAAGTCTCAGTAATGCCTTTCAATTTGAGTAGAGTTTTATTTTTGATAACAGAGAGAGATGTCCTTAAAACAATAAGAGAGAGTCCAATATATAGTGCTCCAAGAAAGACTTGGGCGCTTTGTTTCACAAAAATGGCTTATGATGCATTCAATGCCTTTAATGCATTTTAAATTTTATCCATGGGCTATGCTGGAATCGATCATCAATTTTTAATGTGGGCTGCCTGATGTGTTTCCTAATGAGTGTATAGTTGTTTGCTCCATTCAATGTAGAAAAATAGGCCATGCCATTGAATGTTCACACTCTCTGATGGCCACCTGGTGTACTACTTCACCTTCTAGAAACATATCCCATGCATGGATATTTTTGTTTTTTCTCCATTATTCCTTTTCTTAGTGGTTTATCCTTTCGCCTTGCAGGTCTCTGAGTGCCTTCAGGTCCGTGCTTAAGCCTACAAGGATCAACAATTATTTCATTTCCATAAATTTGACGTCTTTAGGTCCATCATCATTTGAAAGCCAACGGCTAGTTGGTTGCCTTGAATTTGATGGTTTTGGGCCCGTCATCCTTCTTAGCAATTCCTTCATGTCTTTCATGCTTGCTCTAGCCACTTTTTGATAATCTCAACAAATGACACATGGCACCTTCCATTGTGAAATAGGTGAGGACACTTGGTAGCATTAACTTAACTTATAGAAGCTCTAGACCCCTTTTTAGAGTCCTACAGAAGATGACATGTGGTGGCTTCCATCGAGCTCCTAAAAACACTATTGAAACATTCAAGACTCTTTTGGATCTATGTAGATGCAAACACTTGTCACGCTCCACTGAGATTTTTAGAAATAATATAGAAGCATTGGGACTCATTTGGACTCATGCGGATGATGACACATGATGCATTCTCCTCAAGTTTAGCCACTCATCTGGGATCCACTAGAGTCCTTATGACACAAAAGGAAGAAGTTGTGGATGTTGACACTTGCTGGCTTCCATCAAGCTTTTTAAGGGACACATGGCATCTTTCACTGCTTTGTAGAAAAATGTATTACAAACTTCCGCTGTCACCATTTGGTGCCCTCCATGGGACTCTAAGAGAATCCTATTGAAATAAGCTTTGAAACTTATTAGAAACCTAAGATGCAGATGTAGACACTTGTCATGATCTGTTGAGCTAGAATGGGACACGTGGCATGTTCTACTGCTTTAAAACGTATTAAAAACTAAGTCTTGACAAATGACACTTGGTAGCTTCCACTGCACTTTAGCAACTTACCTGGGGCCCACCATGGTCCTTATTCAAATAATGAAATAAAAGGAAGGAACTGCAAAGTTTGACACTTGGTAGCTTCTATCGAGCTTTTTAAGGGACACATGGTGACTTCCATAGTTTTGAGAAAAGCACATAGAAACCTTCCACATTTGCCACTTGGCACCTTCTGTAGGACTCAGAGGGGAGCTTATTGAAATAAGCTATGAAGCTTATAGAAACTTGAAGCATGGATGTAGACACTTGTTGCAATCTGATGAGTCATAATGGGACACAAGGAAAAAATTATGGATATTGACACTTGGCAGCCTCCGTTGAGCTTTACAGATGACACATGGTATGTTTCACTACTTTTTTGAAACAAATTATAATGTGTCTCGACAGGTGACATGTGTCAGCTTCCGCTCTTTGGTCTTTTTCTTTTGGGCACTCCTTTGAACTACTGAACTGTGAAGCATTTGAAATTGATAAACTTTGACAAAGCGCTTGACTCTTTGAAGCTTGCAAATGAACCCTTTGATTGAACCTTGGTGATAAACTAACCTTGAGATTGACTAACTTGTTGAGAGCTTCTTCCTTTCCTACAGAGTCTGTAGATTCAACCTGTGAAGTCTGTAGAACTGAGTCTATAAAATCCTACCTGCAGAGTCTGTAGTTTTCTCTAAATTTCCTCTAATCCTTGAAAGAGTCCATAGAAACCTATCTATAGAGTCCATAGATTCAAGCCTGTAGAGGCCATAGATTCAAGCCTACAGAGTCTGTAGATTTCTGAAAAAGTTTTGAAAAATGAAGAACTTGAATGCTCAAAACAATTTTTGAAAAGGGAAGAAAATATTTTGGTCTGTTGAACCAGAATAATTCATATGTTGTCTCAAAAATGAGCTAAAATTTTTGGGGATAATAGCTGGCTCCATTTGGGGAACTTCCTTTAGTTGAAAACTTGAAACGACTGAGTGGAGTAGAAACTAGAATCTCTAGTACCTTGAAGTATGCCATTGGGCTATGGAGTCATGCTACCCAAAAAAAAAAGTGACAAAAACAAAAATGAAATCACAAAAATAGAACTAAAGACTATACAAATATAAATATGTACAAGATGATCTTATTTGATACTTCACAAATTGAAGTGCTTCAGATGTTGCCCACTATGAGGTAATGAAAAGGGCATACCATCTTGATATTTTAGCAAGAAACTATTTTCACCATTAAGATGATGAATAGTAAATGGGCCTCTCCGTAGGGAATTAAATTTTCCATGCATTCCCTTTGGTTCTCTTCTCTTATCCCATAACATAACTTGATCACCAATCTGAAAATTATGGGCTTTTGCTTTCTGGTCGAATAGCTTCTTCACCAAAATTTGATGCATAGCAATTCATTCCACCACCATAGTTCGTTGCTCATTTAGCTCAGTTAAGCACATGATCCTCTTGATGATGGATCTTTCATATGTCTGATCTTCGACTGCCTTTGCCAATTTCAATGCTGGTAATTCCAGGGTGATTGGTATCTTTGCATTGAGACGATACAAAATTTAGAAAGGTGACATACCTATCACCCTTTTAGGCATAACTATGTACCCATAAATCATCAAACAATGCTTTGTTCCAAGTTCATTAGTTGTCATCTACCAGCTTCCTGATGATGGTCACCAGGTTTTTGTTGTTTGATTCTACTTGGCCATTCCCTTGTAGAAAATAATCAGAAGGGTGGGAGAGAGTAATCACATAATAAAAGTATAACTGAGTAATCTCATGTGAAGAGAAACAGGTTGCATTGTTTGTGATAATCTTGGTTGGGGCCCTAAACTTGGAAATGATATTTTCTTTGAGGAAATTGCACACTACTTTTGAAGTAGCATGCTTGTTTGGGATAGCTTCCACCCACTTGGTGAAGTAGTCTATGGTTGTGAGGACATAATCATGTCTAGCACTCGAAGATGGGTTTATAGCACCAATGAAATCAATTCCCCATTGCTAAAATGGCTCTTCTATTACTACTAGCTTGAGAGGCAATGCAGCCAATTTGGGTCTTCCCATGAACTGTTGGCATAGTTCACATTTACACACCCATTTGTATGCGTCTTGAAATAGGGTAGGCCAATAATACCTGGCTCGTAGAATCTTGTGGGCAGTTACAGGTGTAAAAAAATGTCCTCCACAAGCCATATTGTGGAAGGATTCTAGAAGTTTGTTCTGCTGCACTTTATCCATGTAGCGAAGGAACACTCCATCAAGGCTCCTCTTATACAGGCCATTGTTGTAGAGGACAAAATTGACAACATTCAATTTACTAGTCCTCCTTTCTTTATGAGATAGGTGGGTAGGACATTCACCGTAAGTAAGGAAATGAGCAATACTTGAATACCACTCATTCATGGTGGAGACAAAGAGGATTGTTGGCATGTATTCCACTTCTTTTTCTTCGTGCCCTGCTTCTTTAGGTCTATTGTTAGCAATCAATTAATAAAGGCCCCTTCCTCACACCAACTTCATTAGTTTGATAACTAGATCAAAATCCTAGATTTGTGTAATCCAATTCCCCCTTTTGGTTCCAAACTCATGCTGAGTTAATATGGATTTAATTGTGGTATCAGGAACTAGGGCGGTAGTGTTGGAATTTAGAATGTAAAAGTGAAAATGTTGTACTGCCTTGACCACTACATAGGCATGATTCTCCATGTTTGAATACTTCAACTCATGAGCTTTAAGAGGATATCTCATGAAGGATATGGGAGATTCCACACCTTCTTCATTTTGTTGAACCAGAATTGTTGAAAGTGTGTGCTCAGAAGCATAATTGTATATCATGAAATCCTTGGTATAATTTGGACAAACCAGAATTAGGGCATGGGCAATAGCTGTCTTGATATCTTGCAATGTCAATTTGCCTTCTTTAGTCCTACTAAAAGTGGCCTTTCCTTTCATCATATCCACAATATGACAAGTCTTCTCAGCAAACTCAAGAATGAATCTTCATAAAAAATTCACCTTTCTAAAGAAAGAATGAACTGCAGTCTTACTTGTGGGTAGAGTAATCTCCTAAATGGATTTTACTCTCTCTGAGTCAATCTTTATGCCTTCTCAGGATACAATATGTCTGAAAAGTTTCCCTTCTGTCACTCCAAAAATAGACTTCTTAGGGTTTAGAGAAATGCCATTTTGGCAATAGCATTCTAGCACTTGTTGAAAATGGTGCACATGTTCAGAGTGATGCTTGGAAAAGACGGTCAAGTCATCAAGGTATACCACAATGAACTTATCCATTTCATATTTAAAAGTGAGGTCCATTGATCTCTGGAAAGTGGCACCAGCATTTATCAAGCCAAATGACATTCTTCAATAAGAAAAGGTTCCCCAAGGTGTGGTGAAGACAGTCTTGTGCTGGTCTGCTTCACCAACTTCAACTTGATTGTATCCTGAGAAGCCATCTAGCATTGATAACATCTCTAAGTCAATCACTGTCTAAAGCACTTGATCCATTATGGGCAAATGATAGTTATCCTTGAAAGATGACTGATTCAGATTTCTAAAATCCACATAGATACAAATTTCACCATTCTTCCTCACAGGGACTATGTTGGCAATCCATGTGGAATGATGAATTGAGAAAATTATCCTAGTATTCAACATTTTTTGTATCTCAAATAAAATAGTACCTAATATCTTTGGATTATACTATTGATATTTCTACTTGTAAGGCACCAAATCATCCTTGAGAGGAATTTCATGGTGAATTTCCTCAGGCCTGAGTGACTTTAGATCATCATAAGAGTATGCCAAAACATCCATGTAATGGTGAAGCAAGTCAATAAATTTGAGTTTTTGTTCCAGAGTACAGCACTTCTCAATGTTCACCATCTTGGGATTTTCCTTGGTACCCAAATTTATCTGATCAAACCCCTGAGAGGAGTTTGAATCCATTTGTTACTATTTGATGAACATGTCATGCTTGTCAAATAGTTTCTCAAGAGAAACCAGTCCTTTGGGAATTTTATTCCCTTTTAGCTACAGGAATTCTTCACCTATGTTAAATTCATTTCAAGAGCTGATTTAAGTTTTTGGAGCTTATTACCTTCAAAGTGAAGCTATTCGAAGCTATCTTTTTATTCCAGAAAGGTAATGATTTGGTTGTCACCATTAAACACATGTCAATGATTAGAATTATCAAGCTTACTTGGTCAAAAAATCAATTCAATAGTGTACTTGTTTCCTTCAAAGTCTAGGTGAGGAACTAAGAGAGTTGCTGAAACAGCTAGTGCATCAGCTCGATCATTGAATTCCCTGGGTATGGTAGAGATGCTGAAAGCATCAAATCTTTCAATTTTATCCTAGACTAGATTGCGGTAATGGTGTAATCTCTCATTTTTGGTTTGATACAAGTTTCTTACCTAAAAAACCACTAGTTCAACATCTCCTTTGGCATGAAAGAGTTTAATACCTTTATCTCGAGCAACCTTGAATCTAAGTAATAGAGATTCGTACTCAGCCATGTTATTGGTGTTGCTGAACTAAAACTTGTATGAAGAAGGAAAAATATCTCTTTGAGGAGCTATCAACACAATCCCAGCCCCTGAGTTGGTAGAAGAATTGATGCCATCGAATTTCAGGATCCAAACATCATCAAAAATTAATCTTTCCTTAGATTTCTCCTTGCCTAGAAGGGGGAATTCTTTTTCATCTATACTGCACCCTATAAATTATTATGATGTCTCATTTGAGTTGATTCTTGGATCATCACCTACAAGACTTTCATCTACTAAAACATGAATATCCTCTATGGTTAAAAAGTAATTACCCATGCCTGAAGATTCAAATAGAATTTGAGCTTCAAGGGTTGATGTCTGAGTGATAACATATTTTGATTCTTTTTTAAGAAGCAGCCTCTACATGATGCCTTTGATAGGGATCCTTGCTTCAGATAGGTCCATGCTCAATTCTCCACCAATATCCTTGTAGAAATTTCACCCCAAAAGAATGTCGTATGAGGTTGGAACATTGACGACTAGGACTGTCATCTTGATTCTTTTATTTGAGATTGCTACAAATGCAAATTAGGTGTCTTTGATTTGTCTCAGTAGAGGTACTTGTTTGTTCTCCATGGAAAAACATCTCCCAAAGGTTTTGGTTAGTGTGAGTCCAAGAGATTTTGCCACTTTGGCAGGCATGACATTGTTAGATGCACCTGAGTCTATGATGTAATTACTCAAGACCATTTATTAATAGGGAAACATAAAAAGGCTCTATTTTCCTAGGGGTAGCTAGAGGAGAAATGACAAGATTGTTTGGGATGGACATATTCCTTGGGGGATCACAAGTTACCTTTTTAACATCTTATCCTATAAGGATGGCTTTATTCTTCACACACTGAATTAACCTATCCAGCTACTCAAGATTGGTTTGCGAGAATTTGATTTCAGACATTTGAATTTTGGTCTTCTTGACATGGTCGATTATGTCAAATGACTGAAATGGACTAGGAAAAGAGGATGGGAGTTCATCCTTTTGGTTTTTGGGAGGGGGGATGGCCTATGAATTTGAAGTAGAAAGCATAGAGATGTTTGATATACTTACCTTTCCTGCAATCACTAGGTCTTTTGACTAGAAAGGTAGAGTGGTGCCCCATTTAGAAATTGAAATTACTGGTTAATGTCACTCCTCTATTCTTTCTTTATCAGCTTGCTAGGCTGACTAATTCTTGGATCGGGTGAACATAGCATATGATCCCTCATCTTCTTTAACTTCACTTCTGAGTTCATCCTGGTAATTCAGGAAACTAATGTTAGAGTCACCAGCTAATTCTTCTTCTTCCTTAGTTAAGAGATTAGCATCATTTTCTTAGTTCAATTCAGGTTGGAAAGAAAAATTAGATTCTTTTTCGAGATATCCAATTGTTGAATTGGTTGGGGTGCTTCAATGGCAAGTTTTCCCTGTGGGGGGAAGATGATTTCGTTGTCCTTGATTCCTAGCAGCATTGCCTTGGTATGAATCATTGGGGAATGTCCTCATTGGAATATATTTGTATGAAGGAGCTGAAGATATCCCTTGCACCATTTGCTTCTTGAGAGCTAGCAACTCATTTTCTAGCTTTTGCACCATTGAATCAGTGGTACATGTAGATGGATATTCAGAAGATGAAGAAGATTTACCTTTTTTAGGATCTCTCCTTATCTTTCCTACTAAGATAAAGTCATCTTCCACCTTAGTGGCCAAATCTTGAGCTATAGTAAGGTCTATTTGGCCAACACATCTCAGTAGAAAACTCACTTCAAGCAGCTGAGAGTTGATGAAGAAACATTTGAGGTTTTTAGGTGTTGGTTGAGCAATTATAGGAATCATGTTTCTTAGTTTGTCAAACTTGGCTATGAAATCCCTCATTCGTTTATGAGGCTCCTTCTTCATTTGTGTGAGTTGAGCCAATAGGGCATGTGCATCTTCTGCAAGCTTGAATTTGGCTTTAAATTTAACTTTGAGAGTGTTCTAGTCAGTCACAGTCTGGGCGTATAGATGATAGAACCAATTTGCAACATCAACTTATAAAGTTTCCATAAATAGCCTGACTACTGCATCCTCATACTCCACACCCATTACACCACAGGCTATGCTGAAGGCTGCAATATGTTCATCAGGATGAACCTTCCCATCACCATAGAACTTGGGGAAATTTTTCTTTGAACTGCATGGTAGCTCATGTAGAGGTGGAGTTAAATTGAGTGGGCCAAAAGAGTTACCCCAAGGACTTTGAACTACCATTGTATGACTATGGAAAGGTGGAATAACAAATCTCAAATGGGTAAGTATTGACAAAGCTATATTAATAGTGGAAATGGAGGCTTTGCCCAGTAATGGAGACTTGACTTTAGTAGGAGGAAATCTCTTGGTTCATTGGAGGCAGGATGGTGAAGGAAATAGATCAAAATTATTTTGGTGTACCAACTCGAATACAGGGTCAACAATACCTTTATCCCTTTGGCTTCGCATATACTATGGATCTACCAGAGTGTAAAAATAAAAATAGAAAAAAACTAGCACTGCTTCAGCTTGAAGCTTGAGGCTTCAAATTGCGCATTATTCCCTAGTGGGATAAATAGATAAGGCTACAATGATGATGGATAAGACACAGGTGATGTTTCAATCTAAATCTTGAGGCTCCAAATTACATAAAATTACTGTGTCCCTAGTAGAGTCACTAAAAACTATTGGGTGAATATTTTATCACTAGCTAACTGATGAGCAAAATAGGTCTCTTCAACCATAACATAGGGAGATTGGTTGGCCAGATGTGTAGGTTTACTACAGTAAAAGGGGACAAATCTCTCCTCTCATCAAGGGGAGGTTCCCTATTAATATGCAGGAGCTATATACTATATATATAAGTAGAAAATAACAATCAGGAGTAGGATAAACCATTAATCTCTCTTTTTTCAGAGATGATGTTAATAAATAGAAGAGAAAATCTTGGTGAAAATGCTGAAGGCACTTCTCTTCTTTCAGAAGTGATCTTGCAAGAAACATCAGGAGTTCTTTCAGATAGTGACAAGTAACTGTAACCAAAGGCATAGTAACTAGCAAACTGAGATGTAGCACGAAGTCTCCACTTTAACTGCCCAATAGTGAGATACGAAGGATAATGAGGGTACAAAATCATCGCAAGGTCCTTTATATAGAAATAGAATATGAAGGATAATGAGGGCACAAAGTTGTCCCAAGATCCTTTACATAAGAAATAGAAAGAAAACACACTAAAAGCAATTATGGGGGCACAAAGTCTCTCCACAGTTGGCTTCAGGACACCTTCCTGATTATTTTTACTAATTTTGCTTATTTAATTAAATGGATAAAAAATGTATTAAGGAAATAGACAATAATAATTTCCCCAACAACCAAGCCATTCTAGCACAAAGTCTGAAAAGTCACTTGTTTTCTTATTCAAATAATGAAATATGATCAACAATCTGAGCTCAAAGTCTCAGTAATGCCTTTCAATTTGGGCAAAGTTTTGTTTCTGATAATAGAGATAGATTTCCCTAAAACAATAAGAGAGAGTCCAATATATAATGCTCCAAGAAAGACTTGGGCACTTTGTTTCACAAAAATGGCTTATGATGCATTTAATGCCTTTAATGCATTTTACATTTTGTCCATGGGTTATGCTAGAATCAAGCATCATTTTTTAATATGGGCCACCTGATGTGTTTCCTGATGAGTGTACAGTTATTCACTCTATTCAATGCAGAAAAATAGGCCACACCATTGAATGTTCATGCTCTCTGATGTCTACCTAGTGGACTACTTCACCTTCTAGAAACATATCCCATGCATCGATATTTTTGATCTTTCTCCATTGTTCCTTTTCTCAGCAATTTGTTCTTTCACCCTGTAGGTTCTTGAATGCCTTTGGGTCAGTGCTTAAGCTTGCAAGGATCAATAGTTATTTCATTACCACAAATTTAACATTTTTAGGTCTGTCATCATTTGAAAGCCAACAACTAGTTGGTTTCCCTAAATTTGATGGTTGTGGGCCCATCATCCTTCTTAGCAATTCCTTCATGTCTTTCCTGCTTGCTCTGGCCACTTTTTGCTGATCTCAACAAATGACATGTGGCACCTTCCACTGTGAACTAGGCGAGGACACTTGGCAGCATCCGCTTAACTTATAGAAGCTCTAGACCCCTTTTGAGAGTCCTACAGAAGATGACATGTGGTAGCTTCCATCAAGCTCCTAAAAACATTATATAAATATTTGGGACTCTTTTAGATCTACGTGGATGCAGACACTTATCATGTTCCACTGAGCCTTTTAGAAATAATATAAAAACATGGGGACTCATTTGGACTCACGCAGATGATGACACGTGGCACATTCCACTCAAGTTTAGCCACTCACCTGGGATCCACTAGAGTCTTTATGACACAAAAGGAAGAAGCTACAGATGTTGACACTTGGTGGCTTCCATAAATATTTTTAAGTGACACGTGGCATCTTTCATTGCTTTGTAGAAAATTGTATTACAACCTTCTGTTGTCACTGTTTGGTGCCCTCCATGAGAATCTAAGAGATGCCTATTGAAATAAAATTTAAACCTTATTAGAAACCTGAGATGCAGATGTAGACACTTGTCGCACTTCACTAAGCTAGAATGGGACATGTCGCACGTTCTACTGCTTTGAAACTTATTAGAAACTAAGTCCCAATAGATGACACTTGGTAGCTTCTGATGCACTTTAGCAACTTACCCGAGGCCCACCATGGTCCTTACTCAAATAATGAAATAAAAGGAACTATGGAGTTTGACACTTGGCAGCTTCCACCGATCTTTTCAAGGGACACGTGGTGACTTTCATAGTTTTGAGAAAAGCATGTAGAAACCTTCTGCATTTGCCACTTGGCACCTTTTCCAAGACTTAGAGGGGAGCTTATTGAAATAAGCTATGAAGCTTATAGAAACTTGAAGCATGGATGCAGACACTTGTCGCGATCCGTTGAGTCATAACGGGATACAAGGAAGAAACTATAGATATTGACACTTGCGGCCTCCACCAAGCTTTACAAATGACATGTGGCACATTTCACTACTTTTTTGAAATAAATTATAATGTGTCTCGCTAGGTGACATGTGGTAGCTTCCACTCTTTGGTCTTTTTCTTTCGGGCACTCCTTTGAACCACTAAACCGTGAAGTGTTTGAACTTGATGATGAACCCTTTGGTTGAACCTTGGCACTGAACCAACCTTGAAATTTCCTAAGTGTTGAGAGCTTGTTCCTTCCCTGTAGACTCTGTAGATTCAACCTGCGAAGTCCATAGAACTGAGTCCGTAGAATCTCGCCTATAGAGTTCATAGTTTTCTCTAAATTTTTTCTAATCCTTGAAATATTTCATAGAAACCTATCTGTAGAGTTCGTAAATTCAAGCCTATAGAGTCTGTAGATTCAAGCCTACAGAGTCCATAGATTTTTGGAAAAGTTTTTAAAAATGAAGAACTTGAATGATCAGAACAATTTTTGAAAAGGGAAAAAGGATTTTGGTCTGTTGAACTAGAATAATTCATATGTTGTCTCAAAAATAAGCTGATATTTTTGGGGACAACAAGATCAAATGTAATTCTCCCTTAGGGAACATGTATAATCAACTCACACGATAGATGCAAGAATGAAATTTTGCCTAGGCCCTTCCTTGATTAAGCATGCAAATCTATGTGTGATAAAAAATGCTGAGCTATACTATTGACTAATTTTTAATTATTTACTATTCCAAAGTAGTAAGTGAAATATATAAAATGCCTTGTAAAGTCCTTTATATAGGAGAATATTTATTTTGAATTTGGGAGATTTTATTCGCATTAGCCGACATTAAAAGGATAAAAAAACTTAAGGGAGGAGATAATAAGGGTTTAGGACCTCTTGAGTGAAGAGAAATGACTGTTAAGACTTGAAATACAAAAGAACATGAGCAACCAAAATGGGACACCCTAGGGTCCAATTCGAATGCTCTTGTCTTATAGGTTCATGACTTGGGGGATTAGGATTGGCATGAGAAACACTACCTGGTTGAGGTGGAATGATTAATCAAAAGGTTTTGAATGACTATTTATGGAAAAAAATGTTACTCAAGCAAGAAACAAGATCAAGATAAGTAAAACCAAGACATGTCTAATGTGAATAAGGCTCATATTCTCTAGTCAGAGTCTCTTGTGAAAAGGACTATGAAAAGGCATGATATGTGTGGTTTCTTGACTAGTTTAAGGTGTATAAAACTACATAAAATTTTGAATAGATCAAATAACTTTGTTTAATGCATCATATCTCAAAATAATTTGTCATCTCCTTGATCCATGACTATGTTCTATCACCTAGAAAACTTCCATTAAATTTTGAAGGGGCAATCACTTTTATATCTATATCTAGGTAAGTCTCAAAGAAATTTTTTTAGCCTACTAACCATTAGCTCTCTCTCTTTTTTATTTTTGCATTTTGGGCCTTAATAGATCTTGGTTCTTCTCATGATCCCCTTGATCTTGATAATGATCACACTTACCCTTATGTTATTCATGTTTTTTAATCTTTAACTTTATAATGCCCCTAAACATATATTTAATTTTTAATCATAAATAATGGATCTCAATTATCATAGAAAATATTTAATCTAGCTTTTCATTCTACACTTCTACGTTAGGATTCTAATCTTTTTTTCTACCATTAGCTCTTGCTCAATCCATAACACTCGAATGATCTTGTAAAATAAAAGTGTTGCATCAATACTAAGTGAACAACAAACTCCAAGGAAATGAATTTTGGCTTTGATAACATAATGTTATGACTCTAAAGTCAATCACTAAAAAAATTCTTAAATTATTTTTCCATGTAACTGACACTAACAACTAAGTTCAAGCATCAATCAATTAAATTGATTCCATGGAACCTACCAAAGAAAGTAAACTAAACTATCCTAAATGAGACTAACCATATTTAGTTCATCTAATCTAAAAAAAATTACAAGGTACTAAAATAATATTAATTATAAAACACTAACAACATAAAAAATAGTCATGCTATACTAATCAATTCCAATTATGACATCATATCTAATTAAAATTGTCATAAGACCATCAAATGATAATCAATTATATTATTCAAAAACATTTATTTACAAATATCATTAAAAATATCTACCCATGCGTTCAATTTCTATTAAAAAAACAACAAAATATCATTGAGAAATTTTATCAAGTAAGAGAAAATGAATCAACTATCTATTCAAATACATAGCATGATCAATTATATATGATGAAAATGAATCGACTATTTATTCAAATACAATGCATGAGAAATCATATAAATTTATATTTATCCCCACCCTTTTCATATGGCATTTTATTACTAGAAAAACTATAACCATGATGTCATAAGGTTAAACATAATCCAAGTTACTGTGATAAATTTTTTATCACAGTCATAAATGAATCAATGCTTATGAGGAACACAGCAATACCACTAACTTTAAGACAAAACCTTAATAATGACAATGCTCATCATTATACAACAATGATTTCAAATCAACTAACATGTAATACAACCACTACCTCTAGGTCAGAGGCATAATATCAATAGATTTGCTCTACGTAAAAAGTAACTATCCATGCTATATAAATTCAATGTGTCATAAGTATACTAAATAAGAGGAGAGTATTGTTGAGGCACTTTGTCTCTATCCATGGATTCTTACAATTCCCCCAAGACTTCATGAATGGGAGTGGCCCTACCTTTCAACTAGGGCATCATATGAGAAAAGCTATCGTGCAAGAGAATTATAGAAGTATATGCAATTATAAAAGTATAACCACCATTATACATGCATTCATGCTATAAAAAAGCAAGACAACACAACACAATATCATCTATGTTTATAGGAAAATGTTGACAAACATCATGAATCAGAATAACAATGAACAATCACAAAATATTACATAGATCATACCTTGTAAAATTAGTGAGATAGCAAACACAAAATCCTTGCATATCTAATGAAAGTAAAAGTGGGTTTTTTTAATTAAAATATCAATCATCCAATTTTTTTCCAATTACTTATTATTCATTCATGTATGACGATCTAATAACTAATTAATGACATTACTCACTAATTCATATTAAGTATAGGTGATAAATGTCATGTTAACTAAGTTAAAATACAACTAATATAGTTTTTGACCAATTATGTCATCTAATCTCAACCAAAAAAAGATTGGATCATGAAAGTGAGAGGATCACATTTGTACAATAGGATACATATGATTCCTAACAATGGCCTTTAAAACCACTATTGTGAATATCTCCCTCTTATATTCTTGGTCTACAAAAATATCATTTAACATAATAATTCAACCACATTCAGTTTAATTGTTTTAATCAAGATTCAAATGGTTTCAAACGATATAGATAACAACAAGACAACTAGAATGTGTAAAATTGTACCATCATCAAAACTTAGGACTAATCACATCAAAATTGAACAAGAAGTCTTCAAGAGATTAATTTTTAGTCTATGATTTATATTTACTCATAACCAACATTCCCACATGATATTTAAATTATGAAAAGGTATTTGATGAAGAGTACAAAATCTTTAATGTTCATCTTTAAGAAATAATAGTCCAATAAAATTATAAATACAACCATAAAAACATATATTTCGAATGATAATTGGAAAAAAACCCATTTAAATTTAATATTACTTGTTAAGCATACCAAGTCATTAAATCCTACAATACCTCAAGCAAGAAACATCTCCTCAAACCCACTAAAAGTGTACTACATATTCCATTTAATATAAAAGCATTCTAATACAATGAACCTACAACTACAAGTCCATGGAAGCATAACCCAAAATTCACTAAACTCGCTGAATATGCTTTGAGATGTGGGGGATCACCCAAGGAAAGTCTGACTCTCCTTGGTTGATTTTATACAACTCAATCACCTCTTGTTTAAACCAAGAATCATTATATTAATGGTCCTTCTCAACTTAAAGCTCTCAAATAATTACGAGAATGCAAATCACAATCAAAAATCTCAAAACCTAAACACCTAAACTATTTTTTCATATGGTAATTTAACAACAATATTCACATAAGAATATGTATCTTTGAAACCATGCACTCAATTTAATAACAATATTCACATAAGCATCCTGATTGTTTGTAGCAGTGTGGTATGATGTAATGCAGAGTGATATAATTTCGTACTGCAGCGCATTAAAGTTTTTAATTTATATATATTTTTGTTTTGTTATTTATAAAAATCTAGGTCAATTTAGATAGTATTTTTTATTTATAGTTTTTTAATTTAAAAAATTAAAAAATAAGATTGACTTTTAATTTGATATTTTTTACCTTGTTTATGTAAATTTTGTAATTGGTGATGGGTTTTCACCCTTTATATTTAATAACGGATTAATGTTGATATGTAATGATATTGTGTCTTTTCTAAAAAAGTTTTGTTTGTAATAAAATTAATTCCGTTTAATAAAAAGTAAAAACTAACATAAAAATGAATATTGATAATGATATTATTAATATATGTTAAGGTGAGATATTATAAAAATCACTCTGTATCAAATAGTAATTAAAATATTATAATTTAAATAAATCAATATTTTATAATTTTATATACTGATATATTTACAGTATTAAAATCTCTAAATTATTTATTTTTCAATAAAATTTATTTAAAAAACTATTTATTTACATATTAATTAGTAAAAAAAATTAAAATATTATTTACCAGTCCAATATTATTATCATCAATTATATGAATATTAATCAATATGATGAGAACATTTGTAATAATAATAATAATAATAATAATAATAATAATAATAATTTATTTTAAAATATATGAATCAATACCAAGATATTTTTAAAGTGACAAATCCCACAACGCACACCCAACTTATCATTATCGAATTTATTGCGGTCATATTTTTTGAAAATAAAAAAGTTAAATACATTAAATGTAACCCTCTAGGACCCTTAAGAGCTTCATTATCCCTAACCTTAAAATATATTATTGCTTCAAACAAGCCTCGAATTGTATTACTTGAAAAATAATTGTCACTTTCCGTACTTGTTTAAATGTATTTTATTTCTTGAGCCAATTTTCAACTCACGTACGTCAAAAGCAAGTTGTTGCAGGGCACAAGTGGTTTACTATGATGAGCGACAATAATGTCTTACAGCTAAATTGAATTTATATGAACATAATTATTCAGATTTTTTTATGGTCTTTACAAAAATTCATTTGATATGATTGATTAAAAAACAATTGTAATATTTTATTAATAAAAATTTAAATATGATTATAAGATCATCAAATTTAATTTTAAATTGTGATAAATTGGAAAGGGGAAACAGAGAAGCAATTTGCAATTTTTTCAAATTGTAAATTGTTGTTAAGACTCCAGATCCCTTGGATTTAAAGGAGGATTCAAAAGGAGTTTGAGACTTGAAAAATGTGCCAATGGACATATCTAGATGTTGTATAGGAACAATGCCCAATTTGATCTCAATTGCAACTGCTTCTCTCCTTTCCATTTTAATATCTATGCCTCCTTAGTCATGAAGGTTTTCAGAAAACAATAAAAAGGGAAAAGGAGTTGACTACGATGTGAAACGAAATAAATTTGCGCTCTAACACTATATTGAGAGCTAAGAGAAATATTATAGAGTAATAATAACTAGTTGCTCAAGAAAAATAATAAACTTAGAAGAAACCAAGATTCCAAGAATCAAGATCCAAAAATAAAGACTTTTATTCAATAATTTTTCCATTTGTAGGTAGAGGTTTGGTAAAAATATCAACAACTTGCTCAGATGTAGGGCAAAATTGTAATTCGACTATCCCATCTTGAACCAAATCTCATATGAAGTGATGTTTGAGCTCAATGTGCTTCAATCTAGCATGAAACATAGGATTTTTGGTCATTGCAATGGCACTGTTGTTATCACAGTAGATAGTTGTTGGATGTTCTTGAACCAATTGTCGATCTTCCAAAATCCTTTGAATCCATATAGATTGACAACTAAATGTTGCTACTACAATATATTCTACTTCTATGGAAGAGAGAGCCACAGTTGCCTATTTTTTACTATTCTATGAGACAACTCCAAAACCAAGTGAGAAAACATTCCCAAATATTGATTTGCTATCATTCACTGAACTAGCCCAATCAGAATCCATGTAACCAACTAGCTCAAAAAATAGTGGAAGAGTATGAATGCCAAAATTTTGTGTAGCACTCACATACTTTAATATTCTTTTTGCAGCACGTAAATGAGACTCATGTGGATCCTGCATGAACCAAGAGATGAGGCTCACAACATACATAATATTAGGTCTTGTTGTAGTGAGGTGTATGAGACTCCCTACCAAACTTTAGTATAAAGTAGCATCCACTTTGGAACTTGCATCCTTCTTGGTTAATTTTTCACCAAGGGCTACAGGGGTTGCAACTACTATTCATGACATCATTCTAATCTATTCCAATAAATCATCCACATAGTTGGTTTGAGAAATGGATATACCTTCATGTTATTGTTGTACCTCCACTCCAAGAAAATAATGCATGAGTCCCATATCTGACATCTCAAATTTTTGTTTCATTTCTACTTGAAATTTCTCCATGAGAGATAGGCTATTACCTGTATAAATGAGATCATCCACATAAAGGCAAACAATGAGAATATCATTAACAAGATGTCGGATATCGAGGGTTGACTCTTCATGGCTTCTGTTGAAACCCTTCATGAAATAACTATCAATACTTGCATACTAGGCATGTGGAGCTTACTTCAACCCATAAAGTGTTTTTCTCAACTTGTAGACCAAATGTTCTTTTTCTAGAATTTCATAACTGATAGGTTGTTCCACATAGACTTATTCATCAATATAACCATTTAGAAAAGCTGATTTTACATCCCTCTGATATACTAGGTACTTGTGTTGTGCATGAATAGCTAATAAAACCTTGATTATATCAAGTATTGCAACATGAGCGAAAGTCTCTGAATAATCTACTCCAAGCATTTGTGCAAATCCTTTGGAAACTAATCTTGCCTTGTGTCTTTTCATAGAACTATCAACATGATATTTCACCTTATAAATCCATTTGACACCAATCACCTGTTTATGTTTTGGAAGTTGCACTAATTCCCATGTATTATTTTTATCAATTGTTTGCATCTCATCAATCATAGCATCAATCCATATTGTTTCTTTTATTGATTCTTCATATACAGAGGGTTCAACTTGAATTTTACTAAGCAAAGCAAAATTAGCAATTAGATTCACAATCTTATTTGGAAGTGAATTCTCCCCCTCTATCTGCTCTGAGTATTTTTAGATAATACCCACTTTATTTTTCAGCCATAGCTTTAATGTTTTTGAAGCATTCAAAAGCATCAGATTTTAGCTTAAGAAAATAAATCCATGTGTGGCGAGAAAAATCATCAATGAATGTCAAAAAAAAATGATGCTTACCCAAAGATTCTTCTTGCATAGAACCAAAAATGTCAGCATGCACAAGATGTAGAGGAGATTTTACCCTCCAAGATTTGTTCATTGGAAAAGTTTCTTGATGCTACTTGCCAAGTGCACACCCTGAACAAACTTTTTCTTTTACCTGAATTGTTGGAAGTCCTCTCACCATATGCTTCTTGTCAAGTAAATTTAATCCTTGAAAATTCAGATGACAATAAGATTGATGCCATAACCATGAATAATCTATGGTTATTTTGAAAGCATGGATAGTAGTGGAATGCAATGTGAGAGAAAATAACATGCTTTCTATCACATGAACCTTTACTACAAGATGATAATTAGCTGATTTATCAAATATTTTGCAACAATTATCTTCAAACTCAATTTTATAATTTTTTTTCTATAAGATGCCCAATACTTAAAAGATTGTGCTATAATTTGGGCACATGCAATGTATCATGGATATAAGTAGTTTCTCCCTTCTTAGTTTTTATAGCAAGGGTACCTTTTCCCATCACATCAACCTCTTTATCATCATCAAATTTTACTTTACTTTTTACAGATGCATCTAATTTGACAAAGAGATCAAATTTACCTATGATATGATTAGAGCAACTACTATCCAAGAACCTCAAATATTTTTGATTTTATTTCACCAAATTACATGTGAAGATGGTGGAGTGCTTGGGATCTTCAAAAAAATATTTGGTATAGTTGGCTCTTGACTTGTTCAAGTCACATTTCTTCTTTCTACACTCAGATTCATAATGTTCATAATGATCATAATATTTACACTGGATATTTCTCCTATCCACAAAATTTTTGCCTCTTCCTCTTCCTCTATTATAGTTTCTTCATCTTCCTCTACCACGTCCTCTATTATTAGAAGGCTCCACTTGAGATTTATTTATTTCTAAAATAGGAGTTGTTGATTTGTCTTCAACATTCACTGTAGACTAGAAAGCTTGTACTAAACTCTTTGTATAATATTGCATACGTTCCTCATGAGATTGTAAATAACCAACCAACTATACCACTTTGAAGGTGGTGAGAATTTTTTCTTTCTTCAATGGCTATCACCACTAAATCGAATTTAGGAAGAAGAGATCTCAATATCTTCTCTACAACTTTCTATTCTATAATTGCTTCCCCTTGTGTTCTACGCTGATTCAAAACACCTTGAGTCCTAGTAATAAAATCCTGAATAGACTTAGCTTCTTTCATCCTTAAATTTTCAAAATCTCTTCTTAAGGTTTGAAGTCTTACCAATCTAACTTTGTTAGAACCTTGGTATGTATTTTGTAGGGCTTCCCATGCATCGTTTGAATTTGGCATACCAGCCATATGGGGAAAATTGAAATATCTAATGTGGATTGAATAGCAAATAGTGCTGAATTATGCTTCTTGTTTTCTTTCAACTGAGTTTGTTGATTTTCTATCAAATCATTTAGAGCATTCTGATCTATAAGTTCTATGTATCCCAGTTTTACTAATCCCCAAAGATCTTGGGATAATAGTAGGGTCTTCATCTTTATACTCCAATATTCGTAGTTGTCTCCGATAAATAATGGAAGCTGAAATGAAAAGTTATTGCTATTTGTCATTCTAGAGAAAACTGATAAGTTGTTGTTGCATACAAAAAAATATATTTATGCAACCTACTCTGATACCAATTGAAATGAAATAAATATATGATGTAACACTATACTAAGGACTGAGAGAAATATTACAGACTAATAATAACCAGCTGCTCAAGAAAAACAATAAACTCAAAAGAAATCAAGAGAATCAAGATCCAAAAAGAAAGACTTTTATTCAATAATTTTTTCATATGATAAAGCGCTGCCCATCATCTTCATATACAAGAAAGCAGCATTGAGTTTAAAAATAGATTAAAACTAAATAATTAAAAATATTCTGCTCTAGTATCTCATGCATCTAATGCATGGAGCTATAAATAACTAATATAAATTAATGACAGTTTAAAAACAAAACAAACATGCATAGATCATGCGATTAACATCATGAATTGATCATGCAAATAATAATCTAAAATTAAATTAAAAAAATATGCCATTGATTATGCACCGATGCATGTATGTCTTCACAATGGAACCTCCGATTATTTTTTTTCAGAAGATTGGTCCTTCACGTTTACGAAGGAATCAACAAGTTCATTGATTCTATGTTTAGGGATAGAATAGTAACGGAGCTTAGATGTGGGAATGAATGGATATCCATTACTCTAACTAAAAAATGGTCCCTCAAAAGGCTTATGATCTTGATATAAATCCAAGAGTTGTCAGATGTTGCCTAAATAAACTTATATCTGAATTCCTTAGATGAGAATGGATTCCCAATTTTTGATGATTTGGGGAAGATCCTACTTGAAAGAGTAAAGTTCCACGAGTCTGATTTCCTATCTTACTATAGAGCATGTAGTATCATACCAACTCTTATTGTGGCTTGCATTCCCTAGATGCCTAATCCAGACCCTGAAATCATGTTAAAATAATCACAGGAAATGTGAGCGAGGAGATTTTGTATTCACTTAGTAATTACTGTGTACTTCAAGGTTTTGTTGAATATTAGTTTTGCCTTGGAATTATGGAAAGTGTTGCTAAGGAAAGGATAACATCTATAAATCCATTCGGTGGAATGGTACTTAACATTGGAGGTCATCCAGGGAAAGGTGTCTATAAATGTTTGTTTAAAGGAAAAGGGTTTGCATCATTAACTCATAAGGATTTAAGTCACATAGGCTTGGGATCATGTTATATGTTGAAGCCTAAAAATAATTATTTTATTTTGCCAAAATGGAGTATTGTTTGGAAGGAATCAAAAGATTATTCGATCAAAAGGAAGATGGTAGACCATCCTAGGTTATGCCCTTTACATAAGGGTTTCTTTGTTAATATTAGTTTTCTTGAAGGATCTAAGGATAGAGGATTGTTGCATGAAGTGTTTACTCTAAGAATTCTTTCATATGATGATGTTGATTGTCCCCTCTATGGTTTTGATTGATAATAAAAGGGTGATTTGTTTCTGCTCTTGGATTGGTTAACATTGGAATTGGTGCTTGATGGCTCTAAAAAATCAATAAAAATGGTAGTTCCTATGAATCAAATCAAGTAATTACTAAGGGATGCGTTTAAGTAAAAATAATATACAGGATGCCTTGCTAGACCAGGTTGTAAGAATGGGTGAAAATCCAAAAATTGTGAGTTTCTAAAAATTGCATAAGAGGCCCCAAACTCCATGGGAAATTTTAGTGGGAAGAGAAACTTGAAAAATGCAAGTCTCCAAAATGTAGTTTTCCAATTATGGTCAACTCTCCCAATCCCTCCAGTGAAAGTAGGTGAGAGAACAATCAACTCAAGAGGAGCTTCAAATAGAATAGGAGACATGAAATTTTGTAATTTTGCACTTGTGCAAATTATAAATTATACTTGGGTCTCCCAAACCCATAGTCAATGACAGTCAATAGGTGGCCTTTAAGCAAGGGGGAACTTCCAAAACTAATTTTTATTTTTAAAATTTCAATTTGTAGTTAAAGTTATGGATTCCCTAAAAATAACTTTTGAGAGAAATGGGAACCCCAATAGTAATTTGCAATTTTGTAAAATTATTAATTGTAGATGGAGTTCTGGAATCCCTAAAAGAAGATTTTGAGGGAATTCGGAACTCCAAATTCAATTTATAATTTTATAAATTTTTAAATTACAAATTGCATTTAGAGTTCCCATTTCCCTAAGGGAACTTCCTAGGGGAACTACAAGTTAAAATTGCAATTCTGCAATTTATAAATTTCAAATATGCAAAAGGGACTAAAATTTCCTCAAAATGATCAAAAATTTAAAATAATGTATTTATGCATAAAAATAAATGTGGAGGAAAACCTAAAAGGTAAATTTTCAAAAAACAAATGTGCAAAATGCAAGGTGTTGAAAAACAAGTTGGAACCAAAAAGTAAAAAGGCAAAATATACCTAAGTATTACATTTTCTCATGCTTTACTTGTTTAAGCTCCTCCATGGAAAATAAATTGTAGGTTTTCAAGGCCAAGGTGGGACATTGGAGGAAGATAATTTAAATGGTCATGGATATAAAATATTCCCATGCCATCTAGCAAGACCAGATTGTTCAATGGTGTGCATATGAAGAAGGGTAGTTGTCCAACAGGTTCTAATTATGCAAGCAAGTGGTCAAGGGTGTCTCTAGTTAGTTACATATGAGGACAAACTTTTCTTAGCCTCCACCATGAATTTCCACCTTCTAGCTCATGTAAAAGACATCTCCAACTGAGAAATTAAGGGATGTGCTCCAAAGCTTCATCATTTCTTGTAGAGATAGTTAGAGTAATCATTTTTCTTAAAAATACATGAATATTCTAATTGTGACAAAATATTATTTTTAGATAGGAGCATCTTGGAAGAATTTTAGGGTGTTGACTATAATTTTGAAAATTTTACAATTTAATCCCCTTTCTCGAATTGAAAAAGAAGGGTAAAAAATGTATAAAAAGAAGGCTTGTATTCTATTCTTTGGTTGTTGTTGGTCTTTGTTTTTCTCTCCAAGTATAGTCTCTTCCTAATTTTTGGATTATGATTGTATGTGTATTTTACCTCTCTTGCTAAGGTGTTTGTAGCTATATAACCATTAGCAAGCTCTGAGAGCATAGTTATATGTCTCCCCTATCCAACATGGAGCAAATCCACCATGCTTGTCCCCATGGCAACATTTTGAAACTCTAATGTATGTAAGATCTATTTTTAATATATTATAAAATACCTGTGGTTCTTACTCTTTTTTTTTGATGAAATATAATGATATGTTTTGCAAGTTTATCTAATTGGATATCTTGCTTTATGCTCACTACTGGCTGTTATTTTGGGCTTAGATCTAGGTTATAAATCCCTTTCTGCAAGTGCTTTGGAAACATGTTGTTGAATACCTTTCAAGGGCACCCTAGATTTGTGGATTCAATAGGAAAAATTATTTCATATTCTAGTTTCAATGTACATTCTAGGGTTTGAGGGATCATTTAGATAATTGCATTGTATTGGCCTCAATGGATGTAATTTACTCCTGGTATCTCCACTTAGCTTGATAGTCTTTTTTTTTTGCATCTTTACAATGAGTGATGTCATGTATTTTGAAATAAACCTTGTTTTTTGAAAACCACTAGCACACCACCCTCATTTTATAACTAACAAACTATCCTACCCTACAAATAATACACCCTTTGAAAACTATAAGTATTGTTTGCCTTACATATGCATAAAATCTTGCATACTTAACATGTGTCTATATTTTGTGCTTTAAAGACCTAGCACTGTAGTTTTCCATTCAACCCATGTTGTTAAAAATTCTTTAGAATGAAGATTACAGTCACTTTCCCATCTATCTTCAGTAGCTTGTATGTGACCTAGAACATTTCTTCATCTCATATGACAACCTTTCCTAGGTGGAGTGAACAAATTTGGTTGTGCCCTAGTCATATTTGTTGTTATTTATGTGAAAAATCTCTATCGATGTTTAATTATAAAATCCCTAAATATGAGAAAGCTACTCTTAGGTCCTCTCACCTTGGTTCAGATAGAGCCAAAAGTAGTATGGAGCTAACCATACCATCTGTTGATACCTCTCAGTCATTTTCTCTGTTTGGTTTATTCTTGATGCCAAACCCTCCCCTGGATACAATGACACATTGGTGGGTTTTTCATATTTGTTGGCCATTTTTATTCAAGTGTGCAAGGCTAAGTGAGAGAGGTGTATAACAGGGAACCAACACTCAAATGACACCATTATCAAGGATTAAATTGAAGTCCTGGTCACTTGTGTTGTTGGGGACTCTTGCAGAGAGCTGTAAGTAATTTGTTTAAATAAGTTTTTGCCTATATCTTTGTTGATCTAAATATATTTGGTCTATCAACGTAACACTTTGTGAGCTTCATTACCAGGGATTAAATTGATGTCCTAGTCACTTGTGTCACTAGGTACTCTTCCAAAGAGATGTAAGTAATTTGTTTAAATGGTTCTCTGTCTATGTCTTTGTTGATCTAACTATTTTTGGTCCATCAATGTAACACTCAACTGGTGCCATTTCTAGGGATTAAATTGAAGTCCTGGTCACTTGTGTTGACAGGGACACTTGTAGAGAGATGATATAAGCTCAGGTTTGAAAAAAGTTCTCTGCCACTATTTTATTGCAAGTAATCTTAGCTACATTTTCAGACAAAGTTTATTCATATTATCTCATAACACTAGGGTTATTTGAGGTTGATTTGTTATCTTATCTATTAATGCCACAACACGCCACCGGGGATGTGCCAGGATTTGAAAGATTTGACAGTTTGACTTCTGTTGCGTTTCTTGCAAAGAGATATTAAAATTACATGTTGAAAGGTGTTTTTTCCCTTTTAAAGATAATTCTGAAATTTCAACGTCTTTTCTTTCTATCTCATCAATCATGTTCAACAAAGTTTATTTTTAACATGTATAACAACTAGTTTTCTAGCTGTTATAATCTAGAATTTTGAATCAATATCACATATTTTCTTCCTCTCCATCAGTGAGTCAATTTAGTAAATTATCCTCGGGGCAGATATTCAATTTTTTATTTTGATTTGTGTATGGGTATAAAATTGTTATGTTGGGTAAAGCACAGGAGGAAGAGAAATTTGAATTGTTCAACATTACTGTGAGTAGTCTATGGATAATAAAATTTGAAGTTGATACTTGTCTGTCAATGTCATTATAATTTCATCCATGTAATCACGTGATTAGTGATGAGTGAGAGATTGGAACTTTTGGGAGTGGCGACTGTAGAATATTGCGCCATAAATTACTGAAACAATTTTGCTACTGATAATTGTCAACTATAACATGATCCGCAAGCATAGAAATTGTAATTTGATTTTGCATTGGTAAGTTGTGTGAGGCGACCAGGTGAGCAACGAAGAATTGTAATGGCACCAATAGGACACAAGTCAATGTGGCAAATAATAGTTTTAGTTTCTGAATGACACGCTAAAGTCAATCCAAAAAAACATTCCATATGTCAGTCAATTGATGATGCTGCATTATTTTATGAATGAAATTGTGATAAATACTAAAAGTATCTGATCCAAATCAGTTCAATAAAAGACAACAATAGATTAAGAATCACACCATGCATGGCGCATTGACAAATGAAGTCAAAGAAACCAATTTATTGGCATAAATTTTGCATTAGCCGTAGGCAGCTGGTAATTGTCATTAGAATATGACGTGTTTGGTGAGAATAGCATAGCCCAATAGTCCTCTGTGGTTAACGATCAATTGATGTAGTTGATATATATATTTATTTTTTAATTGGTACAAAAATAAGAAGTATGAGTTTGCTAGATGTATCTAAAGTGCAAGTTGCAGATAGACATTAATTGCATGATATTGAAATAGATGGAATTGAACATATATGATATGTCTGTGGATATATCCATTTGAGAATTTGAGAAATTGTTTAATTGTCTTTATATAATATATAAGTTGGATTGTTAACTTCGCCTCGTGATGATTTGGTTGAAGGAGTAACTGAAGTGGAGAATATTATTCACTTTGTGCATTGAGATCGAAGATTCTATAATAGATTTAATTGTTTTACTTTGGTGATCTTGGAATTTCTTTTGTTAATCAAATAATCATGATTGTGTATATGGATTATCAAATTGGATCTCTTAAAAGGGATTAAAGTATTAAATCAATATTTTCATTGGGTTAGAGAAGAATATCAGTGGATGCCAGTGCATCAATATTTTGTATCAGTGCATAAAAAAACTCTCGGGAGGAAAACTATTTTCAGTATTTTGATAATCGATTTAACTAGTATAGTTTATGCAATATTTTCATTGGGTATTAGACTAAGTTGTACAGATTGGAAACAAGGATACAAGCAATGTTGACAGGGTCAGGGGGATTTTTCTTTCTTGGTTTGATTAAGATGTTATAGTTGTAGGAAATTTGAAAGAAGGTTGCAGGAAGCCTGAAGAATTCAAAGGAGATATGTGGTTTAAAATTTGTGAAATTATATGCTACTTGAGGAGCTTGAAGTTGGAGGTATGACTTTTATTTTGTGAAATTTATTTTGTTAAGTTGCAATGTTGAAGGTCTTGCAAGGTATGGTTCTGGCAATCATAAGCCATTAAGTATTAAAAGGTAAAATAAGATGGAGAAGGATTAAGTGTAAGGAACTCAAAGGAAGCTCAAGAAAGAAGAGCTTAGAGAAGCTCAAGAAGAGAGCATAAAAGTTGCTTAGTGTAGATCCAAGACAAAAGACTTAGGTAGAGAAGGTCAAAAGACTAGGGTGAAAAAACCCTAGGTGAGACTTAGAGGATTTTGTTAAAATGCCAGAGAGTATTTGGTTGACACAAAAGTGAAGAGAGAAAAAAAAATAGAAAGATTGAAGAAGATGGAGAAACTGCGAAGGAAGAACCAAAAAAAGAGTAACCCAGTGAAGGAAGGGTTAATCAATGAAAGTGAAATCAAGGAAATAAGAGAACGGATAATGAAGGTAAAGGTCATGATGGATCTTCTACAAGAAAATGATAAAAATAAATTGGTAATTAAAGTGAAGAAAAAGGTAAAGTGGCTAGTGAAACAACTTATAGAAAGAACAAAGAATTAGAAATATGAGGAAACAAATAAAAATATTGGAAGCCTAGTCCAAGAAGGAACATATAAAAGAGGTAATTAGGCATCAATATTTTAATTTTGATATTTTGTGTAGCATGTTTATAGGTACAGAGAAATAAGTGTCAAAAAAATTCCTAATTGTAGAGGATGTGAAGCAAGATGAAGTAATAGAAGCATTACTGGCTTATATTGATAGAATAGAATGTACAAATCAATGTGAGGACTTAGAATAATACTTTGAGGCATTATAAATTTTGAATGAACCATGGTTAGAAATTTTTGGTGAATGTTTTTATACTAATGTTGATTTTGAGTCTACAAACATAGGTGCAAAGCATGGAAAATGTGGGACAAACCAGGAAATTATGAACAAAAGTGAAAAAGAGATAAGGTGGAAAAGACTAAAAAAAGTGTCAAGAATAGAGGCACTTATGAAATGGATGTTATTTCTCTATTTTATGTGTTACGATCATTTAGTTATAGGGATATTCAGAAATAAAATCAAATTTGTGAATAGAATGTTGAAACAAGAAAAATGATTTTTGTCTTTTATTGAAAAGCATAAATGTACAATAGATCATAATGTTAGTGAGATGATGGCACCTATTCATGGGTTCTTGATGATGATGATGATGATGATGATGATGATAATAATAATAATAATAATAATAATAATAATAATAATAATAATAATAATAATAATAATAATAATAATAATATACAAAAAAATGAAGAAGAAGATTAAGAAGGATAGAGGACAATAAAAATTTGTGGAAGATGATGACAAGGCAAAGAATAGAATTTGACAATTTTGCTACTGGGAATTGTCAGCTATAACACAATTCACAAGCATAGTAATTGTAATTTGATTTTCCATTGGTAGTTTCTATGAGGTGACCAGGTGAGAAGAAAAGAATTGTAATGTCACCAATAGGACACAATTCAATGTAGAAAATAACAGCTTTAGTTTTTGAGTGACACGTTAAGGTAAATCCAAAAAAAATATTCCATATGTCAGTCAATTGATGATGTTGCATTGTTTTATGAATGAAATTGTGATAAATAATAAAAGTATCTGATCCAAATCAGTTCAATAAAAGACAACAATGGATTAATAATCACACCATGTATTCCACATTGACAAGTGGAGTCCAAGAAAATAATTTATTGGCATAAATTTTGCATTAGCCATAGGCAACTAGTAATTGTCATTAGAATATGATGTGTTTGGTGAGAATAACTCATCCCAACAGTCCTTTGTGGTTAATGATTTTGATTTTCTAAGATCATTGATGACTAAAAATTTTGATGGGAAAATTCCATAAGTTGAAGATAAGCAACTTCTAATTAATGCAGTAGTTACCCTAGAGAAGGATTACTACTTGAGAATTAGGCAACCGGTTGCTGCTCCTCAAGATACTACCCCTATAAATCCAAGGACAATGGATGCAAGTAAATAATCTAAGAAAGATATAGTAGTTATAAATTCTTCCAAACTAGTACCTATTTCCCATGTTGATAAACGAAGAGGTGCTCTCACCAAAAATAGGGTGCCCATTTTGTCTAGTATACCTAAGGGTGTGAATAATGTTAGATAAAATCCACCATTGAAGGCTATTGTAAAGAATGCAAATCCATCCCAGCCTATTCAGATTAAAACCATAAGTGTTGTTGTTACCCTTCCACCAAATAATCGTCTTCTTTAGTATAGCATATGTTATATGTCCTAGGTGTTCAGCGAACTAAAAATCACCATGTCACTTGTTGAGTTATTATGAATACCTAAAAACAAAAAGAGAGCATTTGAATATTTAGAATTTGGTGATAAATTAGCTATAAATGAAATTGATTCACCCCCAATACCCCTAGAAGAAGATAAATAATCAGATGATGTTACTGAACCAAGCCCAAAGGTTTATTTGGAGACTATATTGATAGAACATCAGCTGAAAGTGGATCCATTTTATACAACCCTCTTGATCAATGGTCTGGTTGTCCATAACTAAGTGTTTGATTCCAAAGCTTCTTGAAATGTGATGCCCCTAGGTATCTTATATTGAGCTCACAATAAAGGTTACCCCAGCCTTTGGCAAGTGTTATGCCATTGATTCATGAGAGGTGTTAGTTCTTTGACAAGTTGAAGGGTTGGTAGTGCATCTAGGTAAGTATCTGAATATGGATGTGATTGTTGTGGACTACTAGCCTAAATGGGAGATGCTAATATCATGTAAATGGGATGCTAACATGGGTGGAAGTATACAAATGGGTTTATCTTATGCCATAATTCTATTAAGGGGTAAGATGGTCAAGTTTCATAGGGAGCTGAAAATGCTACATATAATTAAAGATCCAAATCATTGCCTAAATAAAGTGTTGGACATGGTTATATAATTTAGTAGCTTCATTGGGAATATTGGTGCTAATAACCAGCCTATTATTCTTGATGTTGAACCTCATAGTGAAGGTGAAGTTTGGAAATTGGTATGTAACGAAACTTATTCCAATCTTGGAAGTGGAACTGGGGTTATATTTTATGCCCCCAAGGATGAATATTTTAAGTTCTCTTTCAAACTACATTTTGAGTGCATGAATAACATTGATAAATTTGAGTCATACTTGCTTGGTGATCACCTAATTATAGCTGAGAAGCAAGTTTATTTACAGCTACATAAAAGGTACCAAGATCTTTTAACATGGTCTTATCCAAATTTGAGATCATGCAAAGAGGATTTTTTTTTTAGTGTCATCCCATTGAGCCTAGCAACAATGCCATCAGATAAATGTAGAGATTGGTTTACTTCAACTTGGCCACCATGTTGTTGGGAAAGATCAAGAAATTAAGGGATTGCATGATTTTGGAGATGCCAGTTCATGGAAAAAATTTGAAACTCTTCCTTGACTAAGTCTATAATTATGTAAAAAAAATGTATAGTGTATAACTTATCCTATTATTTTGTTGCTTCTATTGTACCTTTGCTTTAGGCCTTGTTTGTACAGTTCCTTTCCTATTTTTATCATGTATTCATTTTTGGATCTTTCTAATTTTTATTTGTTAGTTTGCCTTGTTTTGGTGAGATTCCATGTATGTCTACTAATAATTTATTCAAATCTCGAATCTATGGCCCAATGGATTGGCACGAGATCTTATTTTTCTAGGGTTATTTGCACACCTATAGAGGGTGTACATCCCCGAGTGAGAGATAATGTTGGTGCCTAAAATTGAACATAGAGGCTAGCAAGGAAGCTACCCATGTGGAGGTCTTGGTGCCAATGTGGCATCTAGGGTAAAATGAAATTTTTAAAAAAAAATAACCTATACCTAGAAAACCCCAACCCATATGGAAAAATATCAAAGGAATTAAGACCAAGTTTGGAGAGGATGTGTCAAAGTGTGGTGGACGTTAATGCATTAAATGTAAAAATGAAAATTATAAAATGATCCATAAAGCTCCATATAGGTTAGGACGTCAAAAGGCAAATTGTCTTTGATAGGTGAGAAGTTTTCCAAAGGTGTATGGCTATAAAAGTAATTATTAAATAGGTGGTAAAGCTCAACTGGGGACTCAAAGGATCAAAAACAATTTTGAAAGTTAAAAATGTTAGGCCAAGGTTTCACTAGAAGTTTGAATTCAGATTGCAATTACAAATTAGAACAAAAAAGTCTGGTAGGGAAAATACATGCTAGAAGCAAGTCTCAAAAATTAAAAATTATAATTTAGTCATGAATCTCCAAAACCCATAAGAATGAATAAGGAGGTAGGTGAATGATGGAAAGGGTAAATAGAGAAGCAATTTGTAAAATTTTAAAATTGTAATTTTTTTTAAAAACCCTGGATCCCGCTAATTTAAAGGAGGATTCAAAAGGAGTTTGAGACTTGTAAAACATGCCAATTGATAGATCCAACTGTTGCATGGTAAAATTGTCCAATTTAATCTCAACTGCAATGTACTCTCTCCTTTCCATTTTAATATACAAGATCTATCCCTCCCCAATCATGAAGATTTTCAGCAAACAATAAAAAGGGAAAAGGAGTTGACTAGGATGGAACCTCCAAGAATTTTTCCTATAAGATTGGTCCATCACATTTTTTGAAGGAATCATTATGCTCTCTGATTCTATGTTTATGGAAATAATACTAATAGAACTTTGATGTGCAAATGGATGGATATCAATTGCACTAGCTGAAAAATGGTCCCCTCAGAAGCTTTATGGTCTTGATATAAATCCAATAGCTATCAAATGTTGTCTGAATAAACTTATTTCTAAATTCCTTAGATGAGAATGGATTTCCAATTTGTGATGATGAGGGGAAGATTTTGCTTGAAAGAGTAAAGTTCCATGCGTTAGATTTCCTATCTTACTATAGAGCACGTAGTATCATACTGGTTTATATTGTGGCTTTCATTCCCTAGATGCCCAATCTAGATCCCAAAACCATGTCAAAATAATCATAGGAAAGGTGAGTGAGGAGATTTTATATTCACTTAGTAATTAATATGTACTTCAAAGTTTTGGTGAAAATTAGTTGGGCCTTGGTATTATGGTAAGTGTTGATGAGGAAGAGATAACATCTATAAATCCATAAGGTAGAATGTTATTCACCATTAGAGGTCATCAAAAGGATTTTTAGTAATAACTCCAAAGGATGCAAGTCACATAGGCCTAGGATCATGTTGTTATATGTCGATGCTTGAAATTCATTATTTTATTTTGTTAAAATGGAGTATTGTTTGGAAATAATCACATGATTATTTTGTTAAAAGGGAAGATGAAAGACCATATTGGGTTATGACCTTTGTATAAGGGTTTCTTTGTTAATATTGGTTTACTTGAAGGATCTGAGGATAGAGGATTGTTGCATGAAGTGTTATTCTAAGAATTATTCCATATGATGAAGCTAATTTTCCCCTCTATGGTTCTGATTGATAGTAAAAAGGGGATTTATTTTTACTCCTGGATTGGTTAACATTGGAATTGGTGCTTGATGGCTCTAAAAAATCAAGTAAAATGATAGATCCTATGAACCAAAGTAAGTGATTGCTAAGTAAATGGATGGGTTTCTAGTAAAATCATATACAAGATGCTTTGTTGGACTAGGTTACAGGAATGGGTGAAAATTTTAGAAAAATTCAAAAAATATAAGTTTCAAAAAATTGTATATGAGGCCCCAAACTCCCTAGGAAATCTTAGTAGGAAGATAAACTTGAAAAATGCAAGTCTACAAAATACAGTTTGCCAATTTCAATCCACTCTCTCAATCCTTCCAGTCAAAGTAGGTGAGAGAAAAGCCAACTCAAGAGAAGCTTAAGGGATAATTGGAAGAGAAATATAATTTTTTAATTTTGCACTTGTGTAAATTATAAATTGCACCTAGGTCTCCCAAACCCCTAGTCAATGATAGTCAACAAGTGACCTTAATACAAGGGGGAACTTCCACAGTCATTTATAATTTTGTAGTTTTACAAAATTATAATTTATAGTTGGAGTTTTGGATTCCCTAAAAATAACTTTTGATAGAAATGGGAACCCCAACTATAATTGGTAACTTTGTAAAATTATAAATTATAGTTGGAGTTTTGGATTCCCTAAAAGGAGATTTTGAGGGAATCTAGAACTCTAGCTATAATTTATAATTTTGAAAATTGTATTTAGAGTTCCCATTTCCCTAAGGGAACTGCCTAGTGGAACTACAAGTGTAAATTACAATTCTGCAATTTGTAAATTTCAAATTTACAAAAGGGGCTAGAATTTCCACAAAAAGGTCAAAAAGTGAAAATAATGCATTTATGCATTAATAAATGTGGAGGAAAGCCTAAAATGAAAATTTTCAAAAATCAAATGTGCAAAATACAAGGTGTTGAAAAATAAGTTGGAGCCAAAAATTTAAAAAGTGAGAAAAACCTAGGTATTACATTTTCTCATTCTTTGCTTGTTGAAGATACTCCATGGGAGAGAAATTTTAGGTTTGCAAGGCCAAGGTGGGCCATTAGAGGAAGATAATTCAAATGGTCATGGATCTAGAATATTCCCATGCCATCATTGTAAGACTATATTGTTCTATGACATGCATATGAAGTAGGGTAACTATCTAGTAAGTTTCAACTATGTAAGCAAGTGGTCAAGGGCATCTCTAGTCAATTACACATGAGGATACATGTTTTTTGCCTCCACTATGAATTTTTACCTTTCATCTCATGTAAAAGGCATCTCAAGCTAAGAAATCAATGGATGTTCTTCAAATCTTCATCATTTATTGTAGAGGCAATTAGAAGAATCATTTTTCTTACAAATACATGAAGATTCTAGGTGTGGCAAAGGATTTTTCTATCTAGGACCATCTTGGCAGGATTTTGGGGTGTTGATTGCACTATTGAAAATTTCAAAATGCAACCTCCATTCCCATATTGCAAAAGAAAGGCAAAAAATGTATAAATAGAAGAATTGTCTTCTATTCTTTGGTTATTGTTGGTATTTGTTTTTTTTCCCAAGTATAGGCTCTTCCAAATTTTAGTATTGTAGTTGTGTGTGTATTTTACCTCTCTTTCTAAGGTGGTTACAGCTGTACAACCATTAGCAAGCTTTGAAAGCATGTTTCTAGGTCTCCCTTGTTCAACATGGAGCAAAACCACCATGCTTGTCCCCATGGTAGCATTCTGAAACTCTAATGTATATAAGATATCTTTTTAAGATAATGGAAAATACTTGTGGTTGTTACTCTTTCTTTGTTGATGAAATACAATGATATGTTTTATAAGTTTAACTGATTATATATCTTACTTTATGCTTACTATTGGTTATCATATTGGGCTTAGATCTAGTTTATAAATCCATTTCTACAAGTAATTTGGAAACTTGTTGTTGAATACCTTTTAAGGGCACCCTGGGTTTGTGGATTTAATAGGAAAAAGTATTTGAGATTCTAGTTTTAGTGTATGTTCTAGGGTTTTAGGGATCATTTGGATACTTGCATTATATTAGTACCAATGGATGAAAATTACTCATGGTAGCTCCCCTTAGCTTGATAGTCATTTTTTTTTTTGCATCTTTACAATGAGTAATGTTATGTATGTTGAAAGAAACCCTGTTGCTTAAAAACCACCAGCACACCACCCTCATTTTATAATTAACAAACTATCCTATCCTATCCTGCCCTAGAAATAATACACCCATTTCATACTATAAGTGTTATTTACCTTGAAGATGCATAAAATATTGCATACTTAACATGTGTCTGCATTATATGCTTTAAATACCCAACACTATTTTTTTCTATTCATCCCATGCTGTTGAAAATTCTTTAGAATCAAGATTGTAGTCACTCTCCCATCTATATTCAGTAGCTTGTATGTGACCTAGAGCATTTGTTCATCCCATGTGACAACCCTTCCTAGGTGGAGTGAACAAGTTTGGTTGCACTTTGGTCACATTTGTTGCTCCTTGTGCCAAAAATCGCCATGGAGATTGAATTACAAAATCTCTTCATGTGAGTAAGCTACCCCTTAGGTCCTCTCACCTTGGATTAGGTAAATCCAAAAGTAACAAAGAACTGACCATACCCTCTATTGGTGCCTCTCGGTCATTTTCTTTGTTCGATTTATTCTTGATGCTAATCCCTCCACCAAAGACAACTATATACTAGCAAGATTTTCATATTTGTTATCCATTTTTCTTCAAGTGTGCAAGGCCAAGTGAGAGAGGTGTACAACTGGGAACCAATAAAACATTCTCTAGATTCTATTTTAAAAATGTCCAGACCACCTTTATTAATTATAACTATTTACTTATAGATATCATTATAATTTACAATTTATGGGTTATGAAAAAATATTACTAATTTTGGGAAACTTAACCACACGATCTGACTAACACAACCATCTTAGAGCCATGAAAGGAACAAATGGCTTGTTAAATGCATGTGTATAAAAATAATTTAGCATGCATGAGTTGTTTAGTTGTTAATTCTTTATGCTTATGTCATGAGGACATAATCGCACGATTTTATTTATTATACATGCTTGGGCCCGCCATTACGTGTTTTTTATTCTAACGAGTTTCAAACTTGAACAAAATAATTACAATTTTTTCCCCAATATTTTTTGCTCACAATAAAGACTTCAAACTTAATATCCGACACAAATTATTATTTTTGTAGCCAACTAATTAGAAAACTAAACTATATTACCATATCAACTAAACCTAAAAATCCTAAACATATGGGATCAAATAATGTGTTGCAACAACTTTGCAAGAAATGGTCCTCCTATGTAGTCATTGTGCCTAATTTTGTAGAAAAGCTTCTATTAGCGTAGCATATTTTACATTATTTTTAGGTAGTTTATTTTTAACCTATTCTGTTGCACCAGCCACTGTTCTAGATTCCTCCCATCTCAGCAGTCTGTTTCCTTATTTTTGGTAATTCGTGGTGTATATATTCTTTTCTGATTTCATAAATAAATCATCAAAGTTTAGTTTTATAATAGTCTGTTATCAGAGCGGCATAGCCTGAGCCAACACCTTAAGATACTGCATCAGAATTTGCAGTGCAACAGTCGACGTGAAGAGCGTATGACGTAGCAGACATGCATTTTGCTGGAAGCCAAAGAAGACGTGAAGACGTGTAGCATGAAGGAAGTGACACCGAAAGTCTGAGAGAAGCTGAGAAAGGAAGTCCAGTGTGGAAATCGATGAGAACAAGTGCAGCGAAGTTAGCAGCCGATAAGCCTGGTGGAAGAAGCAGATATCTACCACGAATTAGGAAAAGCTGCAGTAAATGTTCAGTCCGTGCTTGATGGTATCGTGACTTCTACATCAGATGACTGTGACCTAGCCCATACATGGCATTCATTCCATAATTAACGTCATTACTTCAATATAACTTCAGATGCAATGGACTCAAGTGGTCATGGGAAGGAACATCTACCATGATGGTGTGTGTAATTGTGCTTGCTAACACAGAACTCTAATCGATGCATTAGAAATTACCTTTTTGATGCCTGTGGAAAGCCATTGAATCCTGAGAAAAGTCTAATGCAATCTGTAGTAGCCATTCAGTATCCTCAAAGTACAGTGGTGACATAAAGAAGTAGAAGCTATTTCGGTAAGCAGTGAAGCAAAGCGTGGCTCTGGTGAACAAGTCATGTGGTAGTGAGAAGCGTGGCTTAAGCATAAAAGCCTGATAAGAAGCAAGCCGTGAGAAGGATACATCCTGAAGCAAAGCACACACCACTCATCCAATCATCCATATTGGCTCTATTAAGCGAAATAATTCTAAAGCAAAAATCCTAAACAAGGTACATATAGTTTTTTATATTGAAGCAATAAGTACTATTTTTGCTTGTGAAATTATGTATAAAAAATTTAGAAGATGTCTTCACCAAAATTAATTCTATCCACTGCCCAACTTCTCAAAGGGCTGAACTATGCTGCCTGGAAAATGAAGATGCACGCCATCCTCCAGTTTGAAGGACTATGCTGCATCATCACAGGGATTGTGAAAGTTCCTACTGATCTTGATGTGCTCATGAAATATGAAATAGATAATGCTAAAGCATTGATGCTGATTATGCTAAACATTACTGATGATGTGCAACCGCATGTCAGAGATGCTGAGAGAACAAAGACAGCATGGGATAAATTAGAAACCATTTATGAGGAGAAAAATAAGACTAAGATCCTCTATCTACAGTCGAGACATCACACATTCTCTATGGAGTCCGATGAGAATGTGGAGAAATTCTTACATCAGGTCACTAAGCTGCGAATGGAATTGTTAGCACTCAGTGAGATGGTAGATGACCAAATCTTGATCCAGATCACCTTGAGGGCTCTCCCTTCCCAATTTAGAGTGTTCATCATGATGTTGAATGTCTCCAAACAGACAGTGTCATTTGAAAAACTTGAGACCCTATTGCAGCAAGAATAATCCATCAACTCAGTCTAGGATGAGTTTCAAGATAAAGCTCTTATCTCAAAGCAACAATAAGGTCAGAATTATTATAAGGGACCTCCAAAGAAGCAACCATAGAAATAGTAGTAGCAACTATCTTAACTTCAAAAATGACAAAAGTCAAAGAAGTGGTGTCACATATGTCAAACTAACACTCATGACACAGACAAATGCTGGTATAATGGCCTAAATCAAGGGTCTTCTAGTAAAAAAAGCACATCAAGGCATTATGATTCTCAAAAATAAAAAAGACGTCCCCACTAGTGGAAGTAAAAGAGACATCTCATGGCTCAACAAGATGATGGATCTAATGAGGAGACACCTAAAGTAGATAATTATAGAAAACATAATAATTTAGTGCTAGTCTCTCATACCTCACATCCCATGAGGAATATATGGTTGATAGACTCAAGGTCCACTAAACATATGTTAGGTGATAGTAAGCTGTTTGATTTATCGAAAAATCAACCCACTGAAGATCAAGGTCAAATCACTGATGATAAATAATATGGTATAAAAATATTTTCAGTTTTGTCATTTCTTTACTTTCATAATTTAAATTTAAACAATCAAGGATTTTACTTCCAATTCAAAAATAGCTAAAATATTATCAAGCCTTGTCTAGCTGCTTAAGCCAAAAATAAAAATGAAACTTGATCTCAACAACACAATAAATCCTTGAAAAAAAATTAAAAAGGCCAAGTCACCATTCCTCTCAGGAACATGAAAATGTATACTCTCAAAGGTACTATATGTTCCTAGATTGACATCCAATCTCTTATCTGTCAGTCAGCTTTTAAATCATCATCTAAAGGTGGAGTTTCTTATTGATAATGGCGTCAAATCCTGCTTGATCTCACAAAAAAATATGGTTCTTGCTAGAGCATTTTTGAAATATAAATTATTTGCTTTTAGATGTTATTTCATATTCTGTAGTCGCTATATCTACCTCTATGGTAGAATCTACTACTCTCTAGCACTATCGTTATGGTCATCTATGCATTATACGAGCTAAGTTTGAAATGGATGGTACATGGTCTTCCCAAGTTGTCCAGTTCCTTATCCATTTGTCCTAGATGTCTTGTAGGTAAACAACATAGGGATCCATTCAAGGCAATCTCATTTCATGTCAGGAAATATTTGGAGGCTCTTCATACTGATCTGAATGCACCATTACCTGATTCATTTTTGAGATACAATTAATTCTAACTATTCATAGATGACTACTCTCAGAAGATGTGGATGTTTTTCTTGAAGAATAAGAGTGAGGCCCTTCATCATTTCCAGGGCTTCTGTCAGTAGGTTGTGAAGGAGATTGGACAACCTCTTCTTCACCTCTACTTAGATCAAGGGGTAAATTCACATCAAAGAATTTCTTAGCATTCCTGAACCAACAAGGCATCAAATAGAATTTGACTACTCCCTACACATCCCAGTAGAATGGCATTATTGAGCGACACAATCACATAGTAATGGAAATAGCTCATTGCATGTTGTCAACAACAAAGATGGAGAAATGATATTGGGAAAAAGTAATCTAAATAGTTGTTTATCTTCTCAATAGGGAACTAATGAATATTTTTAAAAACAAAACTCTAGAAGAGGTATGGAGTTATAAAAGCCCATTGATTTTTCATCTATGAGTGTTCAGATGCATAGAATATATGCCTGTCCTAGCTCAAAACAGGAAGAAACTTGAGTCAAAAACATTCTCATGCATCCTATTGGGCTATAACACTACTTTGAAATCATATGATCTCAAAGATCTTGAGATGAATAAAATCTATGAAAGTAGAGATGTGGTTTATGACAAGTCATCCTTTGACTTAGTGATGGAGAAAGAAGAATCAACACCAACCACCTCTCACCAATTACTCTCTAAGTTAGATGATGAGGAGACTTCTCATAGACAAG